>WNWK01014904.1:0-49666 GCA_009830355.1 Cherax destructor
CGCAGATTTTCCTAGAAACCTCACATTACCTCTCTGAAGGCGACTTGTCATAGCCGGCTGAACCTCCTTAAAACCCTCGCACATCTTTCATGGGGGCTGATCGTAGAACTCTCCTTCGCCTACATTCGGCCTAATTTTATCGAAACTCGATTATGGTGACCAGATATATTCAGCAGCTTCTCCTGCCACTCTTTCCAGCCTTAATCCCATCCATCACCAGGGATTACACTTATGCCTTGGTGCTTTTCGTTCTTCCCCGGTTGAGAGCCTCTATGTAGAAGCGAACATTCCATCCTTGTCCAATCGTCGAGATGCACATTGCATTCGCTATTATGTTCGCTCTCATGACCTCCGCAATCCTTCCATGTATAGGATTGTTACAGATGTTAGTAGGCGCTCTTTATTTGTTCATCACCCCTGCTTACTTCGTCCCTTTTCTCTTCGTCTACATTCACTCTTGTCTTCCCTTCAGCTCCCACCTCTATATGTTCATGTGACATCTCCCTTTCCCCTACCCCCTTGGGAAGTTCCTGCTGTCCGTGTCTGTTCTATTTCTCTACCTTGTGCGAAAGCCCAACTACCTACGGCGGCTTCTCGCTCTTTCTTTCTAGACCACTTCCGTTCTCATTCCCATGCCATCGCAGTATACACCGATGGTTCAAAGTCATCTGATGGCGTCGGATTCGCAGCAGTGTTTCCGGACAGCTTGTACGAGGCATCTATTCCTCGGCTAGCATATTTACGGCTGAATTGTATGCCATTCTTGTGGCACTTATCCGTATTGCATCTATGCCTGAGTCACCATTTGTGGTCGTTTCAGACTCCCTTAGTGCTTTACAGGCTATCCATAAAATTGATACACCTCACCCCCTAGTTCTTCGTATCCACCTTTGGTTACGCTGTATCTTTAGCAAGCATAAAGATATTGTTTTTTGTTGGGTCCCTGGTCATGTTGACGTACATGGCAATGAACAGGCAGACACTGCTGCGCGGTCAGCAGTACATGACCTTCCAGTTTCATATATAGGTGTTCCTTTCACAGACTATTTTGCGGTCATTGCTACCCACCTTCGCACCCGTTGGCAACAACGCTGGTCTGACCTGCTGAATAACAAACTTCATTCTATTAAACCACATGAGCTGGAGCTCACAGTTTCCTGCAGATATAGAGTGTTTTGTTTTCTTGAAAGTCTTCAAGTGTCTGTTCGACATATCCTGTTGGACTGTCCACTCTATCAACGAGCACGCAGAATTTACCTCTAACGACGTCTTCGCTCTGCGGCCCTTTCTTTACCTTCCCTTCTTGCAGATGGACCCTCCTTTAATCCTGACTCTCTTGTTGACTTTTTGACAGAAACTGACTTACTACACAAACTCTGAAGATTATACCTCTAGCACCTCCCTCAGTCCCTTCTACCTCGATCTCTTGCTACCCTCCACCCCTGCACTACCCACCGTCATCTAGCACTCCATACCCTACTAATCGTCCATCTCCCTCTTACAACTCACTCTCCCTGCATCCTACAATAACCTGCAGCGCTGTATAACCCCTGTGGTTTAGCGCTTCTATTTGATTATAATAATATCTAATATTTTTAATTTATCTCTTCAAACAGGTGTAGTGTCTGATATGTGGAAGATGGCTAATGTAATTCCTATTTTTAAAGCAGAGGACAAGTCACTACCGTCAAATTACCGCCCAATAAGCCTGACTTTAATTGTAGGCAAATTACTAGAGTCAATTATAGCTGATATTTTTAGAAGCCATCTAGATAACCATAATTTGATTAATGATACTCAGCATGGATTCACGAGGGGCCATTCCTGCCTATCTAATTTATTAACCTTCTTCAGTAAAGCTTTTGAGGCTGTTGATCATGATAAAGAATTCGATATTATTTATTTAGATTTTAGTAAGGCTTTTGATGGAGTACCGCACCAGAGACTGTTAAAGAAAGTGGCAGCTCATGGCATTGGGGGAAAAGTGCTGTCATGGATTGAGTCATGGCTCACCAATAGGAAGCAGAGTGTGCATAAATGGGGTTAAATCCGAGTGGGGGTCTGTAACAAGTGGTGTTCCACAGGGATCAGTCTTAGGCCCGTTGTTGTTTATAATATATATCAATGACCTTGACGAGGGAATTACTAGTGATATGAGCAAATTCGCCGATGACAAAAAGATAGGTAGGATAATTGATTCAAACGTAGATGTCGGGGAACTTCAGGAGGATTTAGACAAGCTCAATTCCTGGTCAGAAAAGTGGCAGATGCAGTTTAATGTAGATAAATGCAAGGTTCTGAAGCTCGGGAGTGTCCATAACCCAAGCACTTATAAGTTAAATAACGTAGAACTTTGCCATACAGATTGCGAAAAGGACTTGGGGGTTATGGTAAGCAGCAACCTTAAACCAAGACAGCAATGCCTAAGCGTACGTAATAAGGCAAACAGATTACGTACTGGGATTTTTATCAAGAAGTGTAAACAACAGAAGTCCAGAGGTTATATTACAGCTTTATACATCGTTAGTAAGGCCTCACCTAGATTACGCAGCTCAGTTCTGGTCCCCTTATTACAGAATGGATATTAATTCATTAAAAAACATTCAGCGTAGAATGACTAAATTAATACATAGCATTAGAAATCTTCCGTATGAAGAAAGATTGAAGACCTTAAAATTACATTCATAAGAACATAAGAAAGGAGGAACACTGCAGCAGGCCTGTTGGCCCATACTAGGCAGGTCCTTCACAATCCGTCCCACAAATGGAATATTTGCTCAACCCAATTTTCAATGCTACCCAAGAAATAAGCTTTGATTATTATTATTATTATAATCAAATAGAAGCGCTAAACCACAGGGGTTATACAGCGCTGCAGGTTATTGTAGGATGCAGGGAGAGTGGGTTGTAAGAGGGAGATGGATGATTAGTAGGGTATGGAGTGCAGCATGACGGTGGATAGTGCAGGGATAGAGGGTAGCAAGAGATTGAGGTAGAAGGGACTGAGGGAGGTGCTAGAGGTATAATCTTCAGAGTTTGTGTAGTAAGTCAGTTTCTGTCAAAAAGTCAACAAGAGAGTCAGGATTAAAGGAGGGTCCATCTGCAAGAAGGGAAGGTAAAGAAAGGGCCGCAGAGCGAAGACGTCGTTGGAGGTAAATTCTGCGTGCTCCTTGATAGAGTGGGCAGTCCAGTAGAATATGTTGAACAGACACTGGAACCTGACAATGCTCACAGAGAGGGGCAGGGAGCCTCTCCATGAGATACCCGTGAGTAAGACGAGTGTGGCCGATGCGAAGACGGGAGAGAGTAGTCTCCCAACCTTGACATTGGTGACAAGAAGGCCAGAAACCTATAACCAGTTTAATAGAATGAAGTTTGTTATTCATCAGGTCAGACCAGCGTTGTTGCCAATGGGTGCGAAGGTGGGTAGCAATGACCGCAAAATAGTCCGTGAAAGGAACACCTCTATATGAAACTGGAAGGTCATGTACTGCTGACCGCTCAGCAGTGTCTGCCTGTTCATTGCCCTGTACATCAACATGACAAGGGACCCAACAAAAAACAATATATTTGTGCTTGCTAGAGATATGGTGTAACCAAAGTTGGATACGAAGAACTAGGGGGTGAGGTGTATCAATTTTACAGATAGCCTGTAAAGCACTAAGGGAGTCTGAAATGACCACAAATGGTGATGCAGGCATAGATGCAATACGGATAAGTGCCACAAGAATGGCATACAATTCAGCCGTAAATATGCTAGCCGAGGGTAATAGATGCCCTCGCACGACGCTGTCCGGAAACATTGCTGCGAATCCGACGCCGTCAGACGACTTTGAACCATCGGTGTATACTGGGATAGCATGGGAATGAGAGCGGAAGTGGTCTAGAAAAAAAGAGCGAGAAGCCACCATAGGTAGGCGGGCTTTTGCGCAAGGAAGAGGAATAGAACAGACACGGACAGCAGGAACTTCCCAAGGGGGTAGGGGAAAGGGAGATGTCACATGAACATATAGAGGTGGTAGCTGGAGGGAAGACAAGAGTGAATGTAGACGAAGAGAAAAGGGACGAAGTAAGCAGGGACAACGAACAAATAAAGCGGGTCTACTAACATCTGTAACAATCCTATACATGGAAGGATTGCGCAGGTCATGAGAGTGAACATAATAGCGAATGTTAAGTAAAAGGACACAAATGCAACTAATGTGACATTAGTTGCATTTGTGTCCTTTTACTTAACATATTGTCAGTAATTCTACCAATATTATTACATAATAGCGAATGCAATGTGCATCACGATGATCGGATAAGGATGGAATGTTCGCTTCTACATAGAGGCTCTCAACCGGGGAAGAACGAAATGCACCAAGGCATAAGCGTAATCCCTGGTGATGGATGGGATTAAGGATGGAAAGAGTAGCAGGGGAGGCCGCCGAATATATCTGGTCACCATAATCGAGTTTCGACAAAATTAGGGCTGAATGTAGGCGAAGGAGGGTTCTACGATCAGCCCTCCCCATGAAAGATATGCAAGGGTTTTAAGAAGGTTCAGCCGGCTGTGACAAGTCGCCTTCAGAGAGGTAATGTGAGGTTTCCAGGACAATCAACGGTCAAACAGGAGGCCGAGAAACCTGACTGTATCACGTTCTGGGATACGTGAGCCACATAGGTACAATGGATGATCAGAGACCACTGAACGTCTAGTAAACGTAATTTGATGAGTTTTGCCACTAGAAAATTTAAACCCGTGAGTGGTGGCCCAATCAGAAACCTGGTTGATGGCATGCTGGAGGTGACAGTCAGCACCTGCACAAGCTATAGCAAAGTCATCCACATAGAGCGATGACCAAATATTGGATGGGAGAACAGATGCCAGATTATTTATAGCAAGCAGAAAGAGTGTTGTGCTCAGAACACATCCCTGGGAACACCTTCAGCTTGGACAAATTCCAGGGAAAATTCATTACTAACCTGGACCCGGAAATGTCTGTCAGTTAAGAAGGCCTTAAGGAAGAATGGTAGGTTGCCTCGGAGGCTTAAAGAGTGGGTCTGGGCCAAGATATTATATCTCCAAGTTGTGTCATAAGCCTTCTCAAGGTCGAAAAAGATAGCGATAACGGAGTGGTTATTAGCAAAGGCATTATGAATATACATATCCAAGCGCAGCAAGGGGTCAATGGCAGAATGGCCCTTAGGGAAGCCATATTGACTAGGGGAGAGACTATTGTGCATCTCTAAATACCACATGACCTTCCAGTTTCATATAGAGGTGTTCCTTTCACGGACTATTTTGCGGTCATTGCTACCCACCTTCGCACCCGTTGGCAACAACGCTGGTCTGACCTGCTGAATAACAAACTTCATTCTATTAAACCGGTTATAGGTTTCTGGCCTTCTTCTTGTCACCAATGTCGAGGTTGGGAGATTACACTCTCCCGTCTTCGCATCGGCCACACTTGTCTTACTCACGGGTATCTCATGGAGAGGCTCCCTGCCCCTCTCTGTGAGCATTGTCAGGTTCCAGTGTCTGTTCGACATATCCTGTTGGACTGCCCCCACTATCAACGAGCACGCAGAACTTACCTCCAACGACGTCTTCGCTCTGCGGCCCTTTCTTTACCTTCCCTTCTTGCAGATGGCCCCTCCTTTAATCCTGACTCTCTCATTGACTTTTTGACAGAAACTGACTTACTACACAAACTCTGAAGATTATACCTCTAGCACCTCCCTCAGTCCCTTCTACCTCGATCTCTTGCTACCCTCCTCCCCTGCACTATCCACCGTCATCTTGCACTCCATACCCTACTAATCGTCCATCTCCCTCTTACAACCCACTCTCCCTGCATCCTACAATAACCTGCAGCGCTGTATAACCCCTGTGGTTTAGCGCTTCTATTTGATTATAATAATAATAATAATCTAAATACCACATCAAAGTCTATTAACTAGACGTTCCATCACCTTGCAAACTGCACTGGTAAGAGTGATTGGACGATAGTGAGAGGTATCACGTCTTGTAGTACCTGGTTTGCGAAAAGGGAGAACAATAGCAGACTTCCACAGCTGGGAAAGAACTCCTTGCGACCATATAAGATTAAAAGAGTGATAAGAGGACAGTAAGAGCAGACTGATGTAAATGCTGTAGCATACGAATATGTATGCCGTCTGGCCCAGATGCCGATGATCGGCAAGCAGAGAGTGTTGCCTCCAGTTCTGGAAGGGTAAAAGGCACATTATAAGATTCTTCTCTAAGAGAAGAAAAATCTAAGGGCTTTAACTCGCTGGCAGACTTAGAAGAAAGGAACGAGGGGCATAGATGGAGCCCCTGAGAAATGCGGACCAGATGATTACCAATTTCAGTGGCAACAGCAAGAGGATGTGCTATATCGACACCAACAACCTGAAGAACAGGAGCCGGGTCGGGGGAGAATTTACCACTCAATTTCCGCACTTTCTTCCAGACTGCACTCATCGAGGAAGCCGAAGTGACAGTAGAAACGTAATCTCACCAGCAAGTGTGTTTAGCGTCACGTATGACACGGTGAGCAATTGCTCTCTTCTGCTTAAAATCAAGGAGTCTCTCTGTGGTTCAGTTATACCGATATCTGCCCCACGCAGCTCGTTTCAAACGTACTGCCCGGGCACAAGCAGGAGACCACCAAGGCACGCACTTCTGAGAATGCTTGCCCGAGGTTTTGGGGAATAGAATGTGAAGCTGCCGTGAAGACGGAGGACGAAAAGAGATGTAAAAACCTCATCAATGGAGGACGAGGAAGGAACGTCATGAAAGGCATTAAGTTGTGCGTAAAGGTCCCATTTCGCCCGGTCAAATTGCCAGCGTGGGCTACGAGGAGGTGGAGAATACGAAGGGGACCTAAGGATGATTGGGAAATGATCGCTATCATGCAAGTCCGGGAGGACAGACCAGGTAAAGTCAGGGACAGTTGATGAAGAGCAGATGGAAAGATCGATGCAGGAGAAAGAATGAGTTCGGGGATCAAAATGGGTAGGAGTACCCGTATTTAGAACATGGAGGGGGAGAGAAGCAAGAACTGCCTCCAACTGAACGCCACGGGAGTCATAGTGCCACCCTCCCCAAAGAAAATGGTGTGCGTTAAAATCACCAAGTAATAGAAGGGGTGGCGGTAAGGAAGAAACCAGAAAATCAACATCTGGGATAGACAATGCTCGGGAAGGGGAAAGATATAAAGAACAGAGTGTATACCACTTATTCAAGTGGATACGGGTGGCAGTGTAATGTAGAGAAGAATGAACATAGAGCTGACGATATGGAACACCAGTGCGTATAAGAAGAGCACTTTCGTTAAAGGATCCATCGGAAAAAGGATCCGATGAATATAACAAATCATAGCCTGAAAAGGGCTGGATAACAGAGGATTGCAATTTGGGTTCTTGCAAACAGACACCAACAGGGGAAAACTGGGAGAGCAACACCTGAAGCTCACCCCGGTTACCCCTGAGGCCTTGGATATTCCACTGCAAATAAGCCATGATTTATAGAGAGAAAGATAGAAGTCGAAGTTAGAGGTATCTATGGACTAGGGTTAGAAAAGTCCAAGTGTGGAGGCATCGGAAGACTCGTAATCAGAGAAGGAGTAGGACACTGTGAAGGGAGGAGGGCTGTAGATGAAGAGAGAGGAGGAGGAACCGAAGGTGGAGCGGTGTCCATCAACGTCCTAGACTCTGCAATAAATTCTGCAATAGCTTCCAGATTTTCAGAAGACAAAGATGCAGAATGCGGGACTACATTAGAAATGGAAGGAGAGCGAGCAACTATCGGGGAGTCTATAGACTGTACTAAAGTAGAAGGCAAGGAGATGGAAGAGGAAACTGTCGAAGGGGCTTGGGAGGGGACAGGGGATGAAGGTAGTATACAAGGAGGATGAACCTCCACACGCGTTACAGAACTAGTCGGAGACGAAGACGAAGAACCCAGCAATAGGGATTTGTTGCCGGACTTATGAGAAGGGAGGCGCTGAGGCTTATGTGAAAGACGAGGACGTGTACTCAGAACTGTGCGAGTGAGTAGAGGAAGGAGTGTGGACAGTATGAGATGTCGAGGAGATGCCAAGAACATAAAAAGGATTCGAGACAGGGGTGACTGAGGATGTTGTAACCACAGAGGAAGTCGAGGAAGTTGGGACCCCAGAAGTGGAGCGACGTTTGGCAATGCGAGAATAGGAAATACGGGGAAGTCTCCATTGAAGGCATAGATGAGAGACGGCCATAGCACATGAGAAGCCTTCCGTCTCTTTGAGACAACGTATTTCCCGCTCATTCAGGTAAACCTGACAATGGCAAGAGTACGATGGATGTGCCTCATGACAGTTAAGGCAAGAGGGAGGTAATGTACAAGAAGGACTGGCATGGTCGTCGGCACCACAGACTGGGCATTCGGCCATGGACCTGCAAAATTTCGCTGGATGACCAAAACGCCAGCAGTTTCTACACTGTTGTGGTGTAGGGGTCACCTTTCGAACTTGTAAACGTTGACCTGCAATGTAAACCGAAGGTGGTAGTTCACGGCAGTCAAATGTTAAACGAGCTATATTGCAAGGATAACGTCTTCGCTTATTGGCAGGGAGGGTAAAAGTGTCAACTTTAAGGATAGGGAGTTCTTGGAGCTCAAGCTGCTCTAAAATGTCATCACCACATGTCTGGAAATTCCATTGGACAATGGTGTGGGGTAAAATGACAGAACCACAACAAGAATTGAGGGAATGGTGCTTGTCAATATTAACAGGAGCAGTATCTATGGTTGTAAGAAGAGAAAGATTGCGAGCTTGGCCAGCATTCTGGACCGTGATGATGGGAGTGCCGCTCTTGAGAGCGTGAAATAGGATATCTTTACCAACATGGTGTAGCAGAGCCTTACTAATACTATGGTCTGAAAGACAGATATTAGGAGAAGTCGGTCGCAGAGTAAAAAACTTTGTCCATTGAGTAGTGTGAAACAGAGTTTAAGGGGAGTGTGTGACGAGCTGGTCGTTTCTGAGATGAACGACCGGACCGGGGGTGGTCTGATGGGAGAAGGTTGAGCGATTCGAAAATTGCCGCACCGTCGAGGGAGAAGCCGGAATCAAGGTCAGAGAAGAGCGAAGGTCAGATATGTCAAAAGGGGTCAGAACCTCGGTACCTGAAGCAGGTGACGAACCGGCACCAGCAAGAGGTACAGGGGAATGAGAGGTGTCGAAAGAGTTGTCCGTTAATGAGGCAGGGTCAGTACTGGGTGCGGTATCAGGAAGGGGCCCGGGGGTAGTGGGTTCATGGATTGGGTCAGCCATGGTTAGATTACTTCTTTCTTTTTATTTTTATGAAAAAAAAGGAAAATAAAAATAAAAAAAAAAATAAAAAAGGGGGGAACATGGAGGAATAGCTCCTAGAAGGAATGAAAGGAAGCGTAAATCCCCCTCTGTGCCCAAGAGGACAACACCGCAAGTAGTGCAGATGCTGCATGGAACCTGTGCCATACCCTACCCTTCATGCCAGTAAACCAGCAATCCGGGATAGCAACCTCACATCCACCAAGCCATCTCGGCGGACAAAAGAGAGGGCGGCCGGATATCCGCCACAAAGCATACCGCCTTCAGGCACCACCCCCAAAATCCGAAAGGTGGCCTCCAGAGATACACCCGTCGCCCGAAAGATACCCAAGGCCATCCCCCGGGTGACCAGAGAGGGATCAGGACATCCCCAGGCGATCCAGATTCCACGGCAAACTACACCACCGCCAAGGACCTCAATGGAATGGGATGGACCACGATACCCTTCACCCCTACCTAGGAACTAGAATGCCTGAGGAGAGAAGCTCCCAGGGTAAAACTGGGAAGGAACTAAGGGAGGGATGAGGAGGAAGAGGAGGAAAGGGAAAAAGGGAGGATGGAGAAGATGGGATAGGGGAGGGGGATTGGGGGGTAATTAGGTTCGATCTGAGGAAGAAGACCAAAAGGTCCAATTCTTCAGACCGATAGCTTCTTTACCTTGTCAAGGAGCCCCCCTTAAAGAGGACATACTGCCCAAGCACAAACAGGAGACCACCAAGGCACGCACTCTGAGAAAGCTTGCCGGAGGTTTGGGGAATAGAATGTGAAGCCGCTGTGAAGACAGAGGATGAAAAAAGATGTAAAACCTCATCAATGGAGGATGAGGAAGGAACCTCATGAAAGGCAGTAAGATGTGTGTAAAGGTCCCATTTCACCTGGTCAAATTGCCAGTGTGGGCAACGAGGAGGTGGAAAAAACGAAGGGGACTTAAGAAAGATTGGGAAATGTTCGCTGTCATGTAAGTCCGGGAGGACGGACCAGTTGAAGTCAAGGACTGTTGATGAAGAGCAGATGGAAAGATCGATGTGAAGGAAGGAGGGGTGTAGACGAAGAAGAGAGAGGAGGAGGAACCTCAGATGGAGCAGCGTCCATCATAGTTCCAGACTCTGAAATATATTCTGCAATAGCTTCCAGATTTTCGGAAGACAAAGATGCAGAATGCAGAACATTAGAAATGGAAGGAGAGTGAGAAACTATCAGGGAGTCTAAAGACTGTACTAACATAGAGGGCGAGTAGATAGAAGAGGAAACTGTCGAAGGGACTTGGGAAAGGACAAAAGTGGGAGTGGCCTGGGAAGGGTCAGTCAGGGAAGGAACTTGAGAGGGGACAGGGGATGAAGAAATTAGACGAGGAGGATGAACCTCCACACACGTTAGAGAACTAGTCAAAGGCGAAGAACCCAGCAATAGGGATTGTTTGCCAGACTTATGAGAAGAAGGGAAGCGCTGAGGTTTAGGTGAAGGATGAGGACGAGTAGACTCAGAACTGTGTGAGTGAGTAGAGGGAGAAGTGTGGACAGTATTGAATGCCGAGATAGGGACCTCTGAGCCAAGAACATCAAAAGGATTTGAGACAGGGGTAACTGAGAATGTTGGAACCACAGAGGAAGTCGAGGAAGTTGGGACCCCAGAAGTGGGGCGACGTTTAGCAATGCGAGAATAGAAAATACAGGGAAGTCTCCCTTGAAGGCGTAGATGAGAGACGGCCATAGCATATGAGAAGCCTTCCGCCTCTTTGAGACGGGATGGGTAGCAGACGAGGGCATAGTCACTGGTAGGCAGGATTTCCCAGTGGAAGTAGGTCATACCCAAAGAGATGGGTTAGTTGTAGTAGTATTCGTGAAGAAGGATATGTGCAGGTCCTCAGAATCCAGATTCCATGATGTTGCAGTGTCTGACAAGTTGTACAAGAATGGCATACAATACCGACAAGATAAAATTAAGACACATGTGCAACATCTGGGTATCTTTATAGTAAACGTTTCGCCATCCAGTGGCTTTATCAATACAAAATTCTTAATTTCATCTTGTCGGTATTGTATTCCATTCTTGTACAACTTGTCAGACACTGCAACATCATGGAATCTGGATTCTGAGGACCTGCACATATCCTTCTTTACGGCTACGACTACAACTAACCCATCTCTTTAGGTATGACCTACTTCCACTGGGAAATCCCGCCTACCAGTGACTATGCCCTCCTCTGCTACCCATCCCTATAAGTTGTCGCCTATTTAAGGTCAAGCCTGCTTACCTGTTCTTCATAATCTCCACACCTACGGTGCTGAACACACCAACTCCAAGGCCGAGGGACTGACCACCTCATCTTTTGTATATAGTTCTACTCTCTTCATATTATGTCCTAGAATTTTGTATTGATAAAGCCACTGGATGACGAAACATTACTATAAAGATACCCAGATGTTGCACATGTGTCTTAATTTCAGCAATGAAGATTGGGTTGAACAAATATTCTGTTAGTGGGATGGATTGTGAAGGACCTGCCCAGTATGGGCCAACAGGCCTGCTGCAGTGTTCCTCTTTTCTTATGTTCTTTGAAGTGGAAAGTGATGTCGGCAGGCTGGCATGCCAGCTGGCTGCCTACCTGCCTGCCTGGCCACCTGGCTGGCAAGCAGCTGGCTGGTCAGCTGGGTACTTGATTGGCTGTCTATCTCTGTCTGTCTGTATCTATGTCTCTATCTCACAGGAACACATATGTTAATACAATTATACATATGTAGTGTAAATTACCTAGGATAACTAAAAAAAATCAAGACAAAGTGATATAATGTGCTTGTGATCTGCGTAATACCAGTTGGTTCATGAGCTACTCTCTGAGACAAGCAGACATAAAGGAGACCAGACACACAGACAGACAGGTTTGCGTAACAAATAAAAGAAAGCAGTGTAAGCTCATCAAATGTCATCACTGTAATTACTGGACTGATAAGAAGAGATAAGACTACCCTCACCCCTCATCAAATGTCACCAGTCATCATTAGTGGAAATGAGATGAGATAAGGCAGCAACACATATCTTACATAATGCTTCAAGGGAACTTTATTATTATTATTATTATTATTATGCACTATATTATTATTATTATTCACTATTATTATTATTATTATTTTTATGCACTATCATTATTATTTGAGTACAATTTCAGTACCTAATATTACTGTCAGAACAAATATTGGCTATGAAATCACAAGAACTACTATAAATTGTAATTATCAGAACATAAAAATTATATAAAAATAATATATAGAAAAAAAAAAAGGTATATCGGCAACAATTCTGCAAGCAGCAAGACTCCTGTTGCTGTCAGGTGAGCATCCAGTGCCAACTTCTCCGCCTCATATCTTGGTAAGTACTGACCCTAAAATTTTTTTTATATCCTATAACACTTAAAAAAAATGTGCTCTTTATAAAAAAATTTTTTTTATTATTTTTTCAAAATATTCGGGGCACTGGGCATGCGAACGTATATATATGTTTGGACCGTTTAAGGGTTAAATTCACTCACTTTAGCACTCGTTGCAGGCATTCTCTTGACGAGATCACCATGCAACTGCCTTGCTTTTTCAGATATTATTGTCAGTGTAGCACTATCTCCTGCTAATTGTTTCTAATTGATCCACACCAACAACAAAGTTTCCACATCTTCCAGCACTTGCGATCTGTTTTGTGATCATATTTGCACCTTTCGCAACAACAGCATTCTTGATTTGATTTGCCTTGGCCACAATGGTACCGATGGTTGAATAGGGTTTACCATAGAGCCTGGCCAGCTCAGCGACACGCACTCCACTTTCATACAGTGGACCTCCGAGTAACGAGCAAAATTAATTCCAGAAGCCTGCTCAAGTGCCATTACCAAACGAATTTACTCCCTTAAGAAATAATGTCAAGTAGGTTAGTCCATTTCAGACCCCCAAAAATATACTTAAAAAAGCACTTACAATATTATACTTATATAACTGTACGATTTCCGGGGTGCTCATTACTCGGGGGTCCACTGTATTTTGCAATGATCTCCTTCAGTTCTACCATATTTCTCACTTTCCTTACCACAGGGCTGGCACTAGGAGTTTTCTTTGAACCCATGGTGGCTTATTTAGCAGTTACAGCCACTAAAAACAGTGGAAAAATGACAAAATGTATGGTATGAATGCGTGGGTGGCGCGGGTGGCACTAACTCTGGATGGAGCATTGTGCCGTTCCAGGGCACGTGTATGCGTGCAAGATGAATAGCATTTTCCGAGAGGATCATCGTTTACCGAACCATTATTTTTATGGAAAAATGTATCATCTTCCGAATTTATCGTTATCCGATGCCAACGTAATCCGGGGGTCCACTGTACTCCGATATGGAAGACGTAAGGAAATTAAAATTTCATCGGAGTATAAAACAAATTCCAACCACACAATAGAGCAAAAAACTAATGTCAAAGACCTGGGAGTGATCATGTCAGAGGATCTCACCTTCAAGGACCATAACATTGTAGCAATTGCATCTCTAGAAAATGACAGGATGGATAATGAGGACCTTCAAAACCAGGGATGCCAAGCCCATGATGACACTTTTCAGGTCGCTTGTTCTATCTAGGCTGGAATATTGCTGCACACTAACTGCACCTTTCAAGGCAGGTGAAATTGCTGAACTAGAAAATGTGCAGAGAACCTTCACGCACACATAACTGCGATAAACCACCTCAATTACTTGGAACGCTTGAAGTTCCTAAACCTGTACTTCCTAGAATCAGGCGGGAGAGATACATATAATACAGTGGACCCTTGGTTAACGAATACCCCGGAAATCGTGCAATTATGTAAGTATAATTTTGTAAGTTCTTGTGGAAGTGTTTTTTGGGGGGGTCTGAAATAGATAACCTTCCTAAATTTTTCCTTAAGGGAGTAAATTCGTTTGGTAATGGCATGACAGACTTCAGGGTGAAGTTTTACGAAACTCGGGGTCCTTATCCCTCCGTGAGGAAGAAGGGGGCACCCAGCACACAGTGGCACCAAGCTCTTCATTTTTCCCAGCCGGAGCCCATCAACGCCGATGGCATAATTGCAAGTATCTTTGCCTCGCCTGCCCGAAGGGGCCGAATTCAGGCGTGGGCGACCGTTTGAAAAATTGCCAATCAAAGTGAAGACTGCCATTCCAAACCTAAGCCACTTTGCCAGAAAAAAGTCCCCAATCGAAAATATAGCTTTTCTTAACTCAAAACTCCTTACTACTAAGGGAATAACAGAAAAGCCCAAAAAAACAAAAATCCCCAAAATGACTATTCCATTATTCCCGGGACCCGGTGCCCCATCCCCCCTCCCCACCACCCAAACAACAACCAAAGGCTGATTCTCCCCATTCCCCCTCACCACCAAGGCGAAGTGCAGCTCAACAAAAAAAGACCGCTCCCTTCCACCCTTTTTGGTAAGTTTGACCCATCAAACTCCTTCAGGTTGCAAGGATCCGCACTCAAGTCTTATCCCCACCCTACGTTATAGAACTTGAAGAAAAATTGAATCTTTCCACTTTTAAAAAACGAATCTAATTACCCAACTTAAAGCAAGATCCCGCTTTGAAAAAATTTTCATCATCTGGAATGGCTGATCTTGGCAAGACCCTCCAAACAGTCAAGGCCTTCAAACAAACCATCCCTAAACAGAAGGTTAAAGATCGGTCAGGACTGGAAGATCAACAGGATTACCCATTCACAATATTTTGTTTCCAAGAAGATAAAACTGAGCAAGATAAGTTTTCAAACGGGTTTAGCAGTTATCTTTCCAAAGGAAATAAACCATTCCAACTGCAAAATAACTACTCTTCGGGTCATGAAGAACTTAAATTAATAGTGCCAGTGTCAGAGTAAAAGAAATGCGGCGGCCAAAGTAAAAAAACCCAAATGTTTTTGCTTAGTTTCCCCCTGGGAAAAAGATCAATAATAATTAAAGCAAAAAAGATGTTTATTAAAAAATGTCTCACAAAAAACGCCGGAATCTTTGATAAAAAAGTTAAACAGGGAATAAGAAAAATCCCCGTGTTTTAAGGGATAAAAAAATTCAAAAGGAAAGCAAATTGGGCCGTTTTACTATATCCGGTGAAAATGCTTCCAACTTCCTTGGATGCTTTCTTCCCCGAGTCATAACCCTTGTCCAAATCCTTTCAGTGGACCTCCGTTTCCCTGTCAAACTGGCCCATGTAATGTATTTTTAAATGCTTTTGTAAAGTGTTTTTTTGGGGTCAAAGATGCCTACTTTCATTTTCTTATAGGGGAAAAATTGGTTGGTAATGGCACTTGAAAAACATTCTGGAAAGAAAAATCCGAAAACCGGGGGGTCCACTTTCTCGTTAGGTATGTTACTTCCATTAGTGTAGTCCCTTCCTTCACTTGGTTTAGTAACTTACCTCACTTCTCAAATTTCCGAGTTGATTATTTGACTTATTTTGTTTTCTTGTTTGGGCAACTATTTCATTGTGGTATATGTGACATTTGTATTTCTTGTTTTTTAACACTATTTACTGTAGTATATTGACTTATTTTTTTTCTTGTATTAAACCACCTCATTAATATATCTTTTTTTTTAATTGCAATTTTTTTATAATATTTTTAAATAAAATTATTTAATTTGTTTTTTTAACCTTAACTCTTATAAAGAATTATTAATCACTTTTTTTCCTAAAATTTGATTAAAACCTTCCACTAAAATTTCCCCCCTGTTCAAGGCGTGGAGACAACAAATTCGGTTAGCGATATATTTTTCTCAAAATAGTGGCTCTTTTACGATGATTCCGGTTTAGAATTTGCCCGGAACGTCCCTGGCGCCCAACTTCGGGCACCAGGACATCAGTGGCTATTTTTTTACAAAAGAGTGACCACCCCACTCCCCCCACATATCCGTTATTTATTATTCCCTGTTTTTTGCTTGCCTTCTAAAAACTACCAGGTCAAGGAAAGCTCCTAGTGCTAAGCCTTGGAAAAGGTAAAAAATAAGTAAATTAAAGAAGGGATTGAAAAATAAGAAAGTGGATTCGTATCACTGAGCTCCCAGGCGATTAAGCCTATTCTTCCCCTCCCCCTACCATTTGGCCAAGGAAATCAGTAAAACAAGGAAGCTGTTTTTTGAAAAATCATATGATCCAAAACAAAAATAAGTTTTTGGAAGATTGGAAAATTTGTTGTTGGGGGTTTGGGTCAAAGAAAAAGGGTTTTTAGAATCTGTTTCAACAATAATATTGAAAAAGGGGTTGCAATGATGATCTCAAGAAAATGCCCACCAGTCTGAATTTTGGATTAAAAGAAGGCTGGTTTCAAAATTTAAAATGAAGTAAAACAATTTTTAGAAGGGAGTGAGGCACCATTGTAAAAAAAGTGGCTGAAAAAATGTGCCCCGAATTCCAGGAAGATGAACAATTCCCCCCCCAACAATTTTTTAATTGGTAAACAGGTCTGTTTTAAAGAAAATCCAACATGACCTTCATTACTGGGGAAAAGGCCGGGACTTTAACCAAAAGACAGGCTAATTTTGGTGCTTTGTGCATCCAGTGGTTATTCAAAGAAAGCCTTTACGGGATCTTTTGAAAATCCCAGTTTTGGCAGAATCGGGGTTAGCAAGTCTAACTTGTGTGTGATGTGGAGGTCTCCAAAAAAGGGTGGGTCACAAAGGATTTTTTTTAAAAAAGTTCAATGGGTTTATTTGGTTAAGAAATATCTCCAGGAAAAAAAATTTGCCACTTAAGGGGCCTCCCGATAATGGACCAATGCCCTTTAAACCTCCAAACTTGGTGAAAAATTGTGGGGTTTAAACCCCCAAAAAAAGTTTTCCCCAATCCCTCCTCCCCCCTGCCCATGGCCGGGGGTCTTTCCCTTTAAAAAACTCTCCCAAAGAATTTTCAAAAGGTTTGATGAAAAACGAAAACCCCAAAATTTTTAAAAAAACCTTTCCCCATTCCTCCTTTCCCTTATGGGGGTTTGGGGGGGGCCCGGGGTTTTAACTCTCCGGGGAAAAATTGGCCGCTTCCAAAAGGGGGTTTTTTTGGGTTTTTGGGGCACCTCAAACCCCACCACATTTGTGGAAAAAGGGAACTGGGCAAGCCGGGGGTTGGAGGTAGTGGTGGGATGTGGAACAGTTGGGGAGGACAAAGGAAACTCCACTGAAGATTCAAATTTTGGGCAATAAAAAAGGCCTCAGGTAGGAAAGGTTCGAGGGGGGGGTTGGGGAACAGAGAGGGAAGAAGGTCCCTTTTTCCCAATTGGAGATCTTGAAAGGGATTGGAAGGTTTATGGATGAATATCCCCAAACCATGTTTCGGCCTGCTGGAACCTGTCTGACACGTGGTTTCTTTTCAGGGATTGTTAAAAATTCCAGCAAACTCCTGGACAGTTTTTGGTTAGGGGGGTGGCTCTCCCCGGCCATGGCATTAAAAAAAAAAGGGCCCAAAAAAAGGCCCCACCTCTTTTTGGGAAGGTTCCCTTCAAACACAGCCCCCATACTCCCCTTTTTCCCTTCCCCGTCCCCCACCAAAACTTTAATTGAAGTAACATTTTTGTCTTTTTTTTTATTTTTTTTTTTTCTTAAATTTTTTATTTAATGTAAAAAATTCAAAAAAATTTTTTTTTCCCTTTTTTTAAGTAAATGGGGTTTTTTTTTTAAATTATTTTTTTGGGAAAATTGATTGGGTTGTTAATTTTAAAGATTCCCTCTGGGCGGTTAATATTTAAAAATTTTTGTAGCCCTTTCTTTGACAATTAATCTCTTTATTCTCTTAAAATTTTCTTTCTTCTTTCCCCTTGCTTTTAAAAAATTCAAAAATTTTAAAAAGTTTTAATTTAAAAAATTTTGAAAAAAAAACCCCGGGCTTTAATTTTCCAACCTTTCTTTAAACCCAGTTAATTATAAATCTAACTTAAAAAAATCCCTTATCTGGGTAATTTTAAAATTTTATTAACCAAAGTTGTGAATTTAACCCCGGGGGTGAAGGCCTTTCAGGAAAGTTTCCCGGGGGTTTTTGGGAAAAAAATTTTTTTTATAAAATTTTGAGAATCTTTTTTCCCTCATCCCACCAAAAATTTAAATTTGTGAAAACTAAGGAATTATCTTTAATTTGGGAAAAACCCGCACGGGGTTTTTCCCCTTTTGAGCCCCATTTTGAAAAATTTCCCAAATTTTCAGTCCCCTCAAATTAAGCTATTTTGCTGAATCCCTTTTTCTATGGGGAGTACAAAACCCCTTTTTTAATTTCACTCCCCAAAAAAAGTGGTCAGAAAAAGGCTTTTCCCTTTCACACAAATTTCAACGTGCCAATTTAAAATAGGGGCCAGGTAAACAAGGCAGACATTCCCGGGACAAAATAATATGTTCTCTGTTCATTACCCGTCTCATGTTCCATAACTTTTCCTTTTTTTTTTGAATTTTATTCTCAAAAAATAGATTTACTGTTTGTATCCCATCTTGTAAAAAAATTTTAAATAATATCAGAGCACTTTTGCATGAATATAAGACCAAGTTGAGTTATTGGAGGTTGGTTTTTTACTCTTGAACTCTAAAAACGAACTTTTGTACTTTGGGGTCAATTTAAGGTACTTGTCATTTCATACCAACAAAAAATTCTTTTTTTTAAATATCTTCCATTCTATCAAAAAGGGCCAAAAAAAGAGAAACATCAATAAAAGAAAAGACTCAAATCCTTTTTTTAAGAAAAAAAAGGGCAAGTTTTTTTTTTTCATTATCAGTGTGTACTGCAGTTTTTTTTTGCCCTTCCCCAGACCCATTCTTTCAAAGTACCACCAGCGTTTTTCTTAAAAGAGGCCCCTTAAAGGGTAAAAGACGGCACCAACCCCCTTTGTAAAAAAACGGCACCACCCCCAAAGGGTTAACTACTATCTATTATTAAGTTTAGCATAATCCATTGTTCTTAAGTCTAGTATGAATCACCTAATCTTATGATTACAGGCATTGATCCTGACATCAACCTTTTTTAAATGACTTACATGATTCCAAAGGCCCTTAAATTCTACACAGCAGATCAAGCAAAGACATTACTCAGAGCCAACAATAACATAACTATCTTCAATTACAATGTTAGATCTTTGAGCAAACATTATGATGACCTCACACCACTACTCCAATCCCTACAGACCAATATGTCAATCATCACACTCACTGAGACCTGGCTAAAGCCTGGTACTACAGATGTCTATGCCATCCCAGGTTACACAGCCATTTACAACTGTAGGATAGATCAGCGAGGGGGTGGAATAGCTATATATTGCTCGGATCAACTTGAATGTATCAATAACTCTTGCACAAGGGATGAGCATGGAGAATATATTATAGCTAAATTTAAATCAAAAGACCTGCAAAATCCCCTCACAGTGATAAACATCTACAGACTACCACAGTCAAACATTCACCACTTTAGTGAAAAACTAGGAAACCTGATAACTGATGCACACATAAACAAAGACCATTTGCTGCTCACAGGAGATTTCAACATAAATCTCCTACATGACCAGGACCCACAGATAACCGAATTCACAAACACTATGAGCAACTGCTTGTTACTACCAACAATATCAAAACCTACAAGAATCTCCGAGACTAGTCTCTCATTATTAGACCACATCTGGACTAACACTATATCCCCTCTAAAATCAGGCATAATCACAGACAACACCACAGATCACTACCCTACCTTTCTCAAAACCAACCTAGGTAAATTGCCCCAAGATATTACAAAAGTTACCTTCAGACTACATAACGAGTCAGCTGTTAATAACTTTATAACAGCTATGATTAACATTGACTGGCATAATGAGTTAGAAACATATTCAGATACTAATGAATGCATCAAGAATTTCCTTAAAAAAACCCACCACCTCTATAACAAACATTGCCCTAAAAAAACTAAACAGATCACAGCTAAGAGACTTAACAATCCATGGCTAACACCCAGCATCCTTAAATCCATTAACAAAAGGCACCAATATGAAAAACAATACAGAAGGGGTCTAATAATTACCAGAGAACAATCCAAATGCTACTCATCAATCCTTACCAGCCTGATAAGAAGGTCAAAAAAATTGTATTATGAGAACAGACTCCAGAACATAAAAGGTGATATGAAAAAGACCTGGAAAACCCTATCTGCAATTCTAGGAAATAAAAAGATATCCAAGAACAATACCATCAAATTATCAAAAACAGATGAATCCCTACTCTCACCAACTGAGACAGCAAACAGACTTAATGTTTTCTTCTCCACCATAGGAAAGAATCTAACGAGTAAAATCCCAAGCTCGAACACCCGTCCAACAGACTACCTCACCAACACCTACCCTAATACTATTCCTAGCTCCTACCAACCCAATTGAAGTCTCGCTCATAATCAACACCCTTAAAAACAAGGCAGGAGACAAACAGCTTACCACCTTTTATGTACAAAAAAGCTTCACAGGTACTGTCACCAATTATAGCAGCATTATTCAATAAATCCATTGAAGCCTCTACCTTCCCATCAATTCTCAAAATAGCTAGGGTCACCCCGATCCACAAAGGAGGTGATCAAATAGACTTGAATAATTATAGACCAATTTCTAATTTACCACTGCTTTCTAAAATCTTCGAAAAATTAATTCATAGACAGATCTATTCCTACCTCGTCTCACACAACATACTCAACCCCTGTCAATTTGGATTCAGGACCAACAAGAGCACAAACAATGCTATTATACACATGCTAGAGTTAATATACACCGCACTTGAGAAGAAAAGTCCCACTGGGAATCTTCATTGATCTACGCAAAGCTTTTGATACAGTCGACCATGATTTACTGCTCACAAAATTAGCACACTATGGTATAAGAGGGCACTCACTCAACTACCTAAAGTCATACCTTAGTAACAGAAGCCAATACGTGTACACAAATGGAGCGAACTCTTCCACGCAACAAATTACAGTCGGAGTCCCTCAAGGAAGTGTCCTGGGGCCACTCCTATTCCTCATTTACATAAATGACTTACCGAATGCATCACAACTACTCAAACCCATATTATTTGCAGATGACACAACATATGTTTTCTCTCACCCAAATCCAGTCATACTGGCCAACACTGTTAATGCCGAATTACAGAAAATATCAACATGGATGACGACTAACAAGCTTACTCTCAATACTGACAAGACCTACTTCATACAGTTTGGAAACAAAGCCACAAATGTTCCACTTAACATAACGCTCAATGGTTCACCCATCACAAGACTCACAGAGGGAAAATTCCTAGGAATCCACCTTGACAGTAGCCTTAAATTCCAAACACACATACAACAAATTTCCAAGAAAATCTCAAAGACAGTAGGCATATTATCAAAGATACGCTACTATGTGCCTCAATCAGCTCTCCTTGCACTATATCATTCACTTATCTACCCTTATCTCACCTATGGAATCTGTGCATGGGGATCAACATTAAACCACCTTAGACCACTCATAACCCAGCAAAAGGCTGCAGTCAGAATGATAACAAATTCCCACTCTAGACAGCATACTCCACCAATATTCAAAAGCCTAAAACTACTCACCGTAAAGAACATTCACACTTATTCTTGTGCCTACTACATACATAGAACTCTACACTCTAATATAAACCCTCCGCTCAAAATTCTCCTCACTAACTTTAATAGGACCCATGACCACAACACAAGACACAGATCACTTTTTGATATACCCCGAGTCCATATCAACCTATGTAAAAATTCTATGCACATAAAGGGCCCCAGAATCTGGAATTCATTACCAGTAAATACTAAAATAACCTTGTCTGAAAATCATTTTAAGACTCTTCTCAAAAACCACCTACTCACCCTAAACTAAATACTCATACTGTAAATTACTTTCAAAAATGCTCAATATTATTTTCCTATAAGATCATTTCAATTTTTACTAATACAGTGGACCCCTGAGTAACGAACACCCCGGAAATCGTACAATTATGTAAGTATAATATTGTAAGTGCTTGTGGAAGTGTATTTTTGGGGGTCTGAAATAGACTAACCTACGTGACATTATTCCTTAAGAGAGTAAATTCGTTTGGTAATGGCACTTGAGCAGGCTTCTGGAATGAAGTTTTTTCGTTACTCGGGGGTCCACTGTACAGTGGTACCTCTACTTACGAGCAGCTCCCAACTCGATCAATTATGTAAGTGTATTTTTGTAGGTGCTTTTGTAAGTGTATTTTTGGGGGTCTGAAATGGATTAATCTAATTTTCATTATTTCTTATGGGAAAAAATTCCTTCGGTATCGGCACTTGAATAGCCGTCTGGAACGAATTAAGCTCGTAAGTCGAGGTACCACTGTATGTTACTATTATGTTACCACCTACTCACCCTAAACTAAATACTCATACTATAAATTACTTTAAAAAATACTCAATGTTATTTTCCTTAAGATAATCTCAATTTTTTACTATTATATTACCATCCTACTAAACACTTGTTACAATGTAATATCATCATACAGTGGTACCTCGAGTTACAATATTTTTTCGTTCGAGAATGCTGTTCAAGTGCCATTACCAAACGAATTTATCCCCATAAGGAATAATGTAAAATAGACTAGTCCTTTTACATCCCCAAAAATATACCATCGTAACTCGAGGTACCACTGTATTGTAATTTGAACAATCAAATACATATAACTAAAATAAACTCAATTAATTTCTCTAATATTATGTACATAGTCTATAAGTCATTAGATTAAGCTGCCCCTAATGCCATGACATGTCAGTGGCTCTCCTTGCACTTCAGTTTATGATTGTAACTACAAAATCTATGTAAAATTGCAATGAAATAAAATTTGTTTGTTTGTATTATGTATGAGTGAGGTGAAAGTGTTGAATGATGATGAAAGTATTTTCTTTTTGGGGATTTTCTTTTTTTTTGGGTCACCCTGCCTCGATGGGAGACGGCCGACTTGTTGAAAAAAAAAAAATCTTTATTTACTACAAGTGCAGTAATACCTCTAATTTCGCGAGTCTCTATTTTCGTGAATTTCGATTATTGGCAACTTTTTTCGTCGAAATATAGCATCTATTTTCATGGTTAGCCTCAGAATTCGGCGGTCATACAGAACGCGTCCAAGCGGCTGTGCGCACACAAAGCCTCCCACACACCATTCAGAGTCAGTCTGGCATTGTTTCTCTGTGAGTGACCATCACCCCATGCGTTCATACGATACATTTCGTAATAGTAATCCATTGTTTTTTGTGCTTGCAACTGCTAAATAAGCCACCATGGGTCCAAAGAAAACCAGCCCTTTGGTAAAGAAGGTGAGAAACACGATAGAATTCAAGAAAGAACCTGTAGCAAAGTACCAAAGTTGAGGAAAAAGAGAGAGGGGAGAATGTGCTTTCTTCAGTGATTCGATGATTGTACGAAATGTACGATAATAAAGCAGCAGGAGTCGATAAAGGCTATAGCACCATCCAGCGATAAAGTGTAGCATTAACAATGTAGCAAGTAAGTTAAGCGATTAAGCGATAGAAAAAGGACGACACGAAACTCCTCCAATGTTGTTTGAGGTATATAGGGCCACTGACAATAACGACGCCCTCTGCCAGCATCTCCTCCAAGGTAAGTGTAAATATTTCTTATTTATAAAGTGTAAATATTTCTTATTTATAGTGTAAATATTTCTTATTTATAAATTAAAGTAAATATTTCTTATTTATAAATTACGTACAGTGGTACCTCGACTTACGATGCTATCATCTTACGTTATATTCGATAACCGATATTTATAACGTAAGAAATTTGAATGCGACTTACGTTGTTTGATTCGTCTACCGACATTCGTACCGGACGTGTCCGCTTGGCGCCCAGCTGAGCGCGCACTCCAGGGAGCGTCAGTGTGCTATTGTTTACAAGTGAGAGCGACCACCCACCCACACCCACGCATTCATACCAGTATATTGTCATTATTCCACTGTTTTTAGTGCTTGCAACTGCTAAATAAGCCACAATGGGCCCCAAGAAAGCTCCTAGTGCCAAGCCTGTGGTAAAGAATGTGCAGGGAGTGAAGCATTCATGCAGGGAGTGTAGCATTTATGCAGGGAGTGTAGCATTTATGCAGGGAGTGTAGCAGGCATGCAGGGAGTGTAGCAAAGATGCAGAGAGTGTAGTAGGGATGCAGGGAGTGTAGCAGGCATGCAGGGAGTGTAGCAAAGATGCAGGGAGTGTAGCAAAGATGCAGGGAGTGTAGCAGGGATGCAGGGAGTGTAGCAGGGATGCAGGGAGTGTAGCAGGGATGCAGGGAGCATAGCAAGGCTGCAGGGAGTGTAGCAAGGATGCAGGGAGTGTAGCAAGGATGCAGGGAGTGTAGCAAGGATGCAGGGAGTGTAGCAAGGATGCAGGGAGTGTAGCAAGGATGCAGGGAGTGTAGCAAGGATGCAGGGAGTGTAGCAGGGATGCAGGGAGCATAGCAAGGATGCAGGGAGTGTATCAAGGATGCAGGGAGTGTAGCAAGGATGCAGGGAGTGTAGCAAGGATGCAGGGAGTGTAGCAGGGATGCAGGGAGCATAGCAAGGATGCAGGGAGTGTAGCAAGGATGCAGGGAGTGTAGCAAGGATGCAGGGAGTGTAGCAAGGATGCAGGGAGTGTAGCAAGGATGCAGGGAGTGTAGCAAGGATGCAGGGAGTGTAGCAAGGATGCAGGGAGTGTAGCAAGGATGCAGGGAGTGTAGCAAGGATGCAGGGAGTGTAGCAAGGATGCAGGGAGTGTAGCATTCATGCAGGGAGTGTAGCATTCATGCAGGGAGTGTAGCATTCATGCAGGAGTGTAGCATTCATGCAGGGAGTGTAGCATTCAAAGAAAAGGCCAGTAACCCCAGAAAAGAACTTGGTACCTGCAGTGTTAATGGAAGGATTCCCTTCAAACACTAGCATACTACTCCACCTTCTCCCCTCCTTCCGTCCTCCACACATCAACAACTCTTCAATAAATGTAAGTGACATGTTATTGTTCAATATTTGCATGCTTATTTAGATATTCTTTATTAAATTATTTATTATTTAATGTCCAAAAGTTCTAAAAAATATTTTATTTAACTACTTTTGGAAGTCTTGGACGGATTAAATTTATTTCCATTATTTCTTATGGGGAAAATTGATTCGTCTAACGATTGTTTCGTCTTAAGATATGCCCTCTCTGACGGATTAATATCGTAAGTCGAGGTACCACTGTACATTGTTTGTGTGAATAGTGGTGGTGGCCTCTGCTGCCGCCTACACCACCACAGATATGTACAGCTTATGATTTCAGTTGCCCTTATAAACCCCACAACAACAACACTACCACCACTCGTGAAATACGTAATGACATATAATATTCATTCTAGAGTATATATCATGTTTCTATGTTATTAATATTGTTTATTACAGAATGACCTCAAGAGTGTATAAATCTGTAGTGGAGGGAAGGCGGGGTAGGGGTCGACCTAGGAAAGGTTGAAGGGAGGGGGTAAAAGAGGTTTTGTGTGCGAGGGGCTTGGATTTCCAGCAAGCATGCGTGTACGTATTTGATAGGAGTGAATGGAGACAAATGGTTTTTAATACTTGACGTGCTGTTGGAGTGTGAGCAAAGTAACATTTATGAAGGGATTCAGGGAAACCGGCAGGCCGGACTTGAGTCCTGGAGATGGGAAGTACAGTGTCTGCACTCTGAAGGAGGGGTGTTAATGTTGCAGTTTTATAACTGTAGTGTAAAGCACCCCTCTGGCAAGACAGTGATGGAGTGAATGATGACGAAAGTGTTAATAAAATAAAATAAAATAAATTAGATGAACTGTGATAGATAAATAAGCCACAGAGTTGATATTAGCTCGTAATATTTAAGTATTTTGTCCTGTCTCCAAACAAACTCTCCTCCCTCTCCCAACAAGAGTCTTCAATAAAGGTATGTAATAGTGATTTAAATGTTCATTAATCCATTTCACTAGTGCTTTACATTTATTTCTCATTGTTTTCTGTATGTAAATTTATATTTCATCTTTAAAAAATGTATTTTTTGTTAATACTTTTGGGTGTCTGGAATGGATTAACTGGATTTACATTATTTCTTATGGGGAAAATGGTTTTGATTTTCGTGAATTTCGACTTTCGGCAGACTCTCTGGAACGGATTAATCACGAAGTTAGAGGGTCCACTGTACATGTACAAGGTATAAAGGCCTAGCTGACATCAATGAAAAACTGCTATATTGAAAGCCCCTTATTATGCTGAGCATTTCGGGCAAATTAGGTCAGTGTCCCAGGATGCGACCCACACCAGTCGACTAACACCCAGGTACCCATTTTACTGATGGGTGAACATCGACAACAGGTGTAAAGAAACACGCCTAACGTTTCTACCCTGGCTGGGAATCGAACCCAGACCCTCGCCGTGTGAAGCTAGAGCTTTAGTCACCAGGCCACCAGGATTGCTGGTGTCTTTTTTCCGTCTAATAAACAAGCAAGATTTCACGTACGTCTTGCTACTTCTACTTACACTTAGGTCACACTACACATGCATGTACAAGCATATACAGTGGACCCTCAGTTAGCGGCCATAATCCATTCCAGGAGCTAGGCCTTTAACCGAAATGGCCTTTAACCCTTTCAGGGTCCAAGGACCCTCTCCGAAACTCGTTCTCAGGGTCCAAGAATTAAAAAAAAAAAAAAATTATTTTTTCTTATGAAATGATAGAGAATCTTTTTCCGGTCATAATGACACAAAAATTATGAAATTTGATCGAAAACTAACGGAATTATGCTTTCACGAAGTTATCGGTATCGATGACATTTACGCATCGGCGATTTCACCCACTTTGAGCCCTATTTCCGGCAAATTCCAATGTTTCAGTCTACTAAAATTATAGCTATTTCGCTAAAACTCCATTTCTTCTATTGATTGAGTACAAGAAACCGCCTATTTACCAATTTCAACTACCCAAAATAGTGGTCAGAAAATGACAATTTGGCCAATTTCACACAAATTTCAAACGATGCCAATTTCAAAATAGGGTCCAGAATAAACAAGGCAGACATTCCTGGCACTAAAATAACATCTTCTCTGTTCATTAGTCACATTTTTAGGCCCCTCTTACATAACTTTTGCTTTCCATTTTGAATTTTTATTTTCACAAAAAATAGAAGATTTACTGTTATGTATACAACTGCATCATTGTAAAAATGGTATAAATAATATCAGTGCACTTGTGCAAGAATATTAGACTCGCCAGTTGATGTGTATTGGACGCATGGTGTGATTTGTTTACTCTTGAACATCGGCCAAAATTGAACATTTTCGCTATTTTGCGCTCAGTTTCAAGGTACTTGTCATCGTGAAACCAGTCAAAATTATCTCTATTTCTGTAATATATCATCTATTCTATAAAATGAGACTAAGAAAACGAAAATACAAGCATAAATACCATACAAAAATAGACTGCAAAGTCGCTGTTTTAAACCAAAAACACGGTCAGAGTTTTTTTTTCCTCATTATGCACTGTGTGGTGCAGGAATTTTTTTATACTGCACACACTGACCGCACAGACCTATTCTATTACATCTAGACCTAACAGCCTGTTTCTGCTTGATTTTAGGGCGCTAGAATTTAGGCGTACTAGTACGACCATAACCCCAGGGCGTAAGCCGTACTAGTACGACCAAAACCCTGAAAGGGTTAATGCCACTAGGACCAGCTTGAGAGTCACTAGAACCCTGTCGCACAAAATAACTGTCCAGAGTGCTCTGTTTCTGGCGCCTCTTTAACATTTCGCTGAAGTGGGAGGTTTTGTCACTAAACATGTTGCAGATATGGCTTGTTTCAGCTTGGTCAGGATGGTGTTTTTCAACAAATGTCTGGACATCATTCCACTTGGAATAAATTTCCTTAATCTTTGCAGAAGGCACCTCCTTCTCTTCCTTTTCCTCCTCCTCCTTTTCTGAAGCAATTGCCTGAACTTTGGTCTGATGAAGTTCCACTTCCAGTAGTTGCAGCTCTTCAGTGGTTAGCTCTACCCTGTGGTCCTCCACCAACTCTTCCACATCCTCACCACTCACCTCCAACCCCAGGCTGTTCCCCAATGTCACAATATCTTCCACAACAGGCACAGGGTCGTCAGCCGCAAATCCTTCAAAATCACTCTTGTCAACACAATCCGGCTACAGTGGTCTCCAAGCAGAGTTCAAAGTCCTGGTAATCACTCCCTCCCAAGCCTTACCTATAAGGCCTATGCAGTTGTAGACATTGAAGTGATTCTTCCATAACTCTCTAAGGGTCAATTCAGTGTCCGAGGTCATTTCAAAGCACTTCTGAAACAATGCTTTGGTGTACAGTTTCTTGAAGTTAGAAATGACCTGCTGGTCCATGGGCTGGAGAAGAGAAGTGGTGCTAGGAGGCAAGAACTTCACTTTTATAAATCTGAAGTCCCTAGACATTTGGTCTTCCAAGTCTGGAAGATGTGCAGGAGCATTGTCCAGTACCAGTAGGCACTTGAGTCCCGAATTGTTATCCTGAAGGTATTTTTTCACACTTGGGCCAAGCACATCATCAACCCAATCTTTGAAAATTGATCTTGTGACCCATGCATTTTTATTTGATTTCCACATCACACACAATCTTTTCTTGTGGACATTGTGTTTCTTGAACACTCTGGGAGTTTCAGAGTGATACACGAGTAAAGGCTTCACTTTGAAATTCCCACTTGCATTGCTACACAACATGAGAGTTAGCCTGTCTTTCATAGGCTTGTGTCCTGGCAGTGTCTTTTCCTCCTGCGTGATGTAGGTCCTGTTGGGCATTTTCTTCCAAAACAGGCCTGTTTCGTCACAGTTAAACACTTGTTGGGGTTTCAGATTTTCACTCTTTATGTAGTCCTGAAATTCCTGCACAAACTTTTCAGCAAAATGTTTGTCTGAACTTGCAGCCTCACCATGCCTTACAACACTGTGTATGCCTCTACGCTTCTTAAATCTCTCAAACCAGTCTTTGCTGGCCCTAAATTCACTACCAGCAGCAATTGTTCCAGGAGTTTTCTTCACAAGATCTTCATGCAAATGCCTTCTCACAAATAACAGACTCCACTACACTGTCTCCCACTATTTGTTTTTCTTTAATCCACAATAACAATAACTTTATCATTTGTTCCATTATTGGTGACCTATGTTTCGTAAGCACATTTACTCCTTTGGCAACATCAGCCTCCTTTGACAGGATGGTTGTAATTGTTGATTTGTTTTTCCCAAACATCCTGGCAAGTTCCAGCACCCGCATACCACTCTCATATTTCTCAATCACTTCTCTCTTAAATTCCATGGTGTTTCTCACTCTCTTTGCCACAGGAACTTTACTAGGAACTTTCTTGGGAGCCATGGTTACTTATTTCGCAGTTGCACTGACAAAAAACAATGGAAAACAAGTGAAATGTCTGGATGAATGAGCACAAGCTTCCTTACGCAACGAGAGACAGCCAAACTGAAGTGCAAGCGGCCCCAGCCGGCGGGTTGATGCGTCCCATACGGCCGCTAACCGAAATAACGGCCGCTAACCGGGAGCCGTAAAACCGACCGCTATCCGAGTTGGCCGCTAACCGAGGGTTCACTGTATATACACACCCCTCTGGGTTTTCGTCTATTTTTTTACTAGTTCTTGTTTATTTCCTCTTATCTCCATGGGGAAGCGGAACAGAATTCTTCCTCCATAACCCATGCGTGTCGTAAGAGGCGACTAAAATGCCAGGAGCAAGGGGCTAGTAACCCCTAATCCTGTATACAGTGGACCCTCGGTTAACGAATACCCCGGAAATCGTGCAATTATGTAAGTATAATTTTGTAAGTTCTTGTGGAAGTGTATTTTTGGGGGTCTGAAATAGACTAACCTACGTGAAATTTTTCCTTAAGGGAGTAAATTCGTTCGGTAATGGCACTTGAGCAGACTTCAGGAGTGAAGTTTTTACGAAACTCGGGGGTCCACTGTACATTACTAAAGTTAAAAAGAGAAACTTTTGTTTTTCTTTTCGGGTCACCCTGCTTTGGTGGGATACGGCCGGTTTGTTGAAAGAAGAAGAAGTGTGTTGAGTATACCTGGTAAAGTGCATGGGAGAGTTATTATTGAAAGAATTAAGAGTAAGACAGTCTAGAGTAGAATAGCAGATGAACAAGGAGGCTTTAGGAAGGGTAGAGGGTGTGTAGACCAAGTGTTTACAGTGAAACATAAAGGTGAACAATATCTAGATAAGGGTAAAGAGGTTTTTGTGGCATTTATGGATTTTGAAAAGGCATATGACAGGGTGGATAGGGAAGCATTGTGACAGATGTTGCAAATGTATGGAACAGGAGGTAGGTTATTGAAAGCAGTGAAAAGTTTTTACGAGGATAGCGAGGCTCAGGTTAGAGTATGTAGGAGAGAGGGAGATTATTTCCCAGTAAAAGTAGGCCTTAGACAAGGATGTGTGATGTCACCATGATTGTTCAATATATTTATAGATGGGATTGTAAAAGAAGTGAATGCTCGGGTGTTGGCAAGAGGTTTGGGGTTTAAAGATAAAGAATCTAACACAAAGTGGGAGTTGTCACAGTTGCTCTGGAAGATTCTGAAGAGAAGTTGCAGAGGTTGATGGATGAGTTTGGTAGTGTACGTAAAAGAAGAAAATTGAAAGTGTACATAGGAAAGAGTAAGGTGATGAGCATAACAAAAAAATTAGGTAATGAAAGACTGGATATCAGGTTGGAGGGAGAGAGTATGGAGGAGGTGAATGTATTCAGATATTTAGAAGTGGACGTGTCAGCAGATGGGTCTATGAAAGATGAGGTGAATCATAGAATTGACGAGGAAAAAAAGGTGAGTGGTGCACTGAGGAGTCTGTGGAGATAAAGAACTTTGTCCATGGAAGCAAAGAGGGGTATGTATGAGAGTATAGTTATACCAACACTCTTATATGGGTGTGAAATATGGGTGGTAAATGTTGCAACAAGGAGAAGGCTGGAGGCAGTGGAGATGTCGTGTCTGAGGGAAATGTGTGGTGTGAATGTAATGCAGAGAATTCGTAGTTTGGAAATTGGGAGGAGGTGCGGGATTACCAAAACTATTATCCAGAGGACTGAGGAGGGGTTGTTGAGGTGGTTCGAACATGTAGAGAGGATGGAACAAAATAGAATGACTGAGTACAGTGGACCCTTGAAAATCGTCTCCCTTGAGAATCGGCGAATTTGAAAAACGTCCACTTTTTTCGGCAAAAAATCAACTTGAAAATCGCCGGTCGTCTGAAACGCGTCCGCGTGGCCTCCCCGCCGCCTGGGCACAAACACCACATTGAGTGTCAGTGTGCCATTGTTTACCAGCGAGTGACCGCCACCCACGCATTCATACCATACATTTTGTCATTATTCCATTCATTTTAGTGCTTGCAACTGCTAAATAAGCCACCATGAGCCCAAAGAAAGCTCCTAGTGCCAGCTCTTTGCTAAAGAATGCAGGAAACACGATAGAATTCAAGAAAGAACACACCAGGCAGGGTACTTCCCCACACCAGGCAGGGTACTTCCCCACACCAGGCAGGGTACTTCCCCACACCAGGCAGGGTACTTCCCCACACCAGGCAGGGTACTTCCCCACACCAGGCAGGGTACTTCCCCACACCAGGCAGGGTACTTCCCCACACCAGGCAGGGTACTTCCCCACACCAGGCAGGGTACTTCCCACCAGGCAGGTACTTCCACACCAGGCAGGTATTCCACACCAGGCAGGGTACTTCCCCACACCAGGCAGGGTACTTCCCCACACCAGGCAGGATACTTCCAAACACCAGGCAGGATACTTCCACACACAAATCAGCCGGGTACTTCCCCACACCAAGCTCAAACAAATGTCTTATTTTAGGTTAAATGTTTTATTTTAGGTTAATATAGACATTTTCATTACTCCATCTATGATATTTTCTTCAAAATTATATAAGAAACATGTTACATATCATATAGCATATAAACATTGATACAATGTTTATATGCTATCGAGTGGTGAGTTGGGTGGAGAGTAAACATTACGTTTTCTCTGATGCAGCGTTAGAGAAAACTGTAAATCTGGCGTCTGGTGCAGTAACCGCCCATCATACGAGTTTGTTTACAATTCTCGGCACGAATTATTCATTACTTCTCCCTTTGTTTATGATGGCATCTAAAGGTATTTGTTAGAAATGATTAAACTCAGTGAACATGGTAATAATATGGCTGTGTAGTGTAATAATATGGCTGTGTAGTGAAGCCCCGGGTGGGGGCTACATACGTGTACCTACGTTTACAGGCTACCTACACTGAATTCCTACAAATAAATACTACACACCTCTCTCCCTACATTAAGACTAACAAATATTTTAAAGTAAGTAATGAATGTACTGTGGCAGTAAAAGACAAAGAAGGGAAGTAACCCCGGAAAAGGACTTGGTACTTGAAGTCTATGGAAGGGAATTCCTATTCCAAATAGTAACTCTTAAATCCTCTATGTACCCTCCTCCTGTCTTCCACACATCAAAAACTCTTCAATAAAGGTAAGTGTTAGGTTATTACTGTTTTATACTTCATGTCTCATTGTTTTCTGTGTAGATAAATGTACATTTTATGTAAAAAAAATATTTTTTAAATACTTTTGGATGTCTGGAACGGATTAATTTGATTTACATTATTTCTTATGGGGAAAATGTTTTTTAAAATCGTCCATTTTGAAAATAGGCGGACTCACAGGAACGGATTAATCACGATTTTCAAGGGTCCACTGTATATAAATCTGTATTGGAGAGAATGCGGGTTAGAGGTCGGCCTAGGAAAGGTTGGAGGGAAGGGGTAAAGGAGGTTTTGTGTGCGAGGGGTTTGGACTTCCAGCAAGCATGTGTAAGCGTGTTAGATAAGAGCGAATGGAGACAAATGTTTTTTAGGACTTGATGTGCTATTGGAGTGTGAGCAGGGTAATGTCTACAAAGGGATTCAAGGAAACCAGCAGGCCGGACTTGAGTCCTGGAGATGAGAAGTACTACAGTGCCTGCACTCTGAAGGAGGCGTGTTAATATTGCAGTTTTATAACTGTAGTGTAAAAGTGCCTGTGGCAACACAGTGATGGAGTGAATGATGGTGAAAGTTTTTCTTTTTCAGGCCACCCTACCTTGGTGGGAAACGGCCGATGTGTTAATAAGAAAAAAAAATATGCCCATTTTTTCTATAATATACAGTGGAACCCCGGATTATGCTATTAATCAGTTCCAGAGGGCTTATCGTTAACCAAAAATATCGTAATCAGAATCTATTTTCCCCATAAGAAATAATGGAAATTCAATTAATCCGTTTCAGACACCCAAAAGTATTAAAATAAATATTTTTTACAAATTAACTTACACAGTACATGTATATATAAATTACAACTAATACATACAACAGGTAGTAGATAGCAGGTAGTAGGTTGGTAGTCAGCAACCACCCAGGGAGGTACTACCGTCCTGCCAAGTGAGTGTAAAACGAAAGCCTGTATTTGTTTTACATGATGGTAGGATTGCTGGTGTCTTTTTTCTGTCTCATAAACATGCAAGATTTCAGGTACGTCTTGCTACTTCTACTTACACTTAGGTCACGCTACGCAAACATGTACACGTTTATGTATACACACTCATCTGAGTTTTCTTTGATTTTATCTTAATAGTTCTTGTTCTTATTGCTTTTCCTTCAAGGGTCCACTGTATACGATATTTAAAGCAGCCCAGAGCAATATTACCATCAACATATCTTGTTCACTGAGTTTAAATATTTCTAACAACTACCTTTAGATGCCATCATAAACAAAGGGAGAAGTGATGCTGAGAACTGTAAACAAAGCTGAATGCATTAAGGGGAGTGATTGGGTCAAAGGCGGATTGATACACATTTTCTCTGGTGCTGGACCAGAGAAAACGTAACTTTTTCCTCCGCCCGGCTACCACAACTCATATTTATGTGAAATTTATTGTACTGTGGGTGTATCATGTTTATATGCTATGTAACGTGTTTCTTATATTGTCATGGGGTTCTTCTCATGGATTGGGTAATAAACAGACGAGCTTGGTTGGTAACTTACTGTATTGGAGTCAGATATAAGGGAGTGATCTCAGAGCCTAACGCCTGATGCCTGATCTACTCTGTAACTCGATGGTAACTGACTCTAGGAGGGCCAAGGGGCATTCATATTCGAAGACTGACCTTTGACACTGCTTAGGTCATCAAGAATGTAATGGCCAACGGTCACGTGCAAAGCTCGTGACTCAGTAATGGTTATTAGCTACTAATACTGTACTATAACTGAACTGCTAGTGACAGTGACAATAAAATTTTGAAGAAAATATCATAGATGGATTATTGAAAATGTATAGAATAACGTAAAATAAGACATTTAATGTGCCCAAGAGTGAATATTATTATTATGTATTAATAATATAATTAGTAGTAGTAGTAGTAGTACTAGTAGTATTATAGGGGAATAAGTTTTCAGGTACGTCTTGCTACTTCTACTTACACTTAGGTCACACTACGCAAACATGTACACGTTTATGTATACACACACACTCATCTGAGTTTTCTTTGATTTTATCTTAATAGTTCTTGTTCTTATTGCTTTTCCTTTCATATCCATGGGGAAGTGGAATAAGAATCTTTCCTCCGTAAGCCATGCGTGTTGTAAAAGTCAACTAAAATGCCGGGAACAATGGGCTAGTAACCCCTTTTCCTGTATAGCTTACTAAAAAGAAGAAGAAGAAAACCGTCAAAGTGGGATGTTTGAATGTGCGTGGATGTTGTGCGAATGATAAGAAAGAGATGATTGTAGATGTTATGAATGAAAAGAAGCTGGATGTCCTGGCTTTAAGTGAGACAAAGCTGAAGGGGGTAGGAGAGTTTCAGTGGGGAGAAATAAATGGGATTAGATCAGGGGTTTCAAATAGAGTTAGAGCTAAAGAAGGAGTGGCAATAATGTTGAATAATCAGTTATGGCAGGTAAAGAAGGAATACAAATGTATAAATTCAAGGATTATGTGGAGTAAAATAAAGGTTGGATGTGAAAAGTGGGTTATAGTAAGTGTTTATGCACCTGTAGAAGAGAGAGGTGTAGAAGAGAGAGGTGTAGAGGAGAGAGAGAGATTTTGGGAAATGTTGAGTGAGTGTGTGGGGAGTTTTGAACCAAGTGAGAGAGTAATTGTGGTTGGGGATCTTAATGCTAAAGTGGGTAAAAATGTTGTGGAGGGAGTAGTAGGTAAATTTGGGGTGAAAGGGGTAAATGTAAATGGGGAACCATTAATTGAGCTATGTGTAGAAAGAGGTTTGGTAATAAGTAATACATATTTTATGAAAAAGAGGATAAATAAATATACAAGGTATGATATAGCATGTAAGGAAAGTAGTTTGTTGGATTATGTATTGGTGGATAAAAGGTTGATGAGTAGGCTTCAGGATGTACATGTTTCTTTTTGTCCCATCTACCTTTTACTCTAACTGTAGCTACAACCAAATAATGATCCGATATATCCATTGCCCCTTATAAACATGTACATCCTGAAGCCTACCCATAAACCTTTTATCCACCAATACATAATCCAACAAACTACTTTCCTTTCATGCTATATCATACCTTGTATATTTATTTATCCTCTTTTTCATAAAATATGTATTACTTATTACCAAACCTCTTTCAGCAAATAAGAGAGAGGTAAAAGTGTATAAACTAAGGAAGGAGGAAGTTAGGGTGAGATATAAGCAACTATTGGCAGAAAGGTGGGCTAGTGCAAGTATGAGTAGTGGGGGGGTTGAAGAGAGTTGGGATAGTTTTAAAAATGCAGTATTAGAATGTGGGGCAGAAGTTTGTGGCTATAGGAGGGTGGGTGCTGGAGGAAAGAGGAGTGAGTGGTGGAATGAAGAAGTAAAGGGTGTGATAAAAGAGAAAAAGGTAGCTTATGAGAGGTTTTTACAAAACAGAAGTGTTAATAGAAGAGCAGAGTATATGGAGAGTAAAAGAAAGGTGAAGAGAGTGGTGAGAGAGTGCAAAAGAAGAGCAGATGAAAGAATGGGAGAGGCTCTGTCAACAAATTTTGCTGAAAACAAAAAAAAAATTTGGAGTGAGATAAACAAGGTAAGAAAGCCTAGGGAACGAATGGATTTGTCAGTTAAAAACAGTAGGGGAGTTAGTAGATGGGAAGCTGGAGGTATTGGGTAGATGGCGGAAATATTTTGAGGAACTTTTAAATGTTGATGAAAAAAAGAAGGCGGTAATTTCATGTACTGGCCAGGGAGGTACAACATCGTTTAGGAGTGAAGAAGAGCAGGATGTGAGTGTGGGGGAGGTGCGTGAGGCATTACGTAGAATGAAAGGGGGTAAAGCAGCTGGAATTGATGGAATCATGACAGAAATGTTAAAAGCAGGGGGTGTAATAAAGTAACCCCTTCCCTAATTAAATGGGTCACATGTGGTGTATAAATTTTTAGTGATGAGCTTCAGAAAATTTCCATTATTATTATTATTAATATTGTGATTATTACTATTTATGTAGATGATGCTATAAAACAATTCCACTTCATTCCCACCCTCGCATTCCGTTGCTCTGTTATTGTATGTTCCAATATGTTTTCTCTAGAATTTTTGTTAATCTGTAATATAGCATATAACATTAATTTTCTTTGTGTCTGATTATTTTTCTAGTACAGTGGTACCCCGACTTACGATATTTCTTCATTCCAGAATGCTGTTCAAGTGCCATTACCAAACGAATTTATCCCCATAAGGAATGATGTAAAATAGACTAGTCCTTTTAGACCCCCAAAATTACACTTACAAAACCATTTAAAAAAATAAACTTACATAAAAATGTGAGTTTGGGGACCATCGTAAGTCGGGGTACCACTGTATTAGTATTCATTGTAATAATTATTGTGAGTAGAAATAAGGTTTATAGAGGCAAGTTGACCGTCTTGTGTAGAAATTTTTAAAGAGTTTGTGTACATGAGAGGGAGTTCTATTCAAAACAAGGGAGGGAACACGCAGAAGAGTTCCCATGACAACTCTCACACCTTTGTCAGCTTAAGAAGCCTTTTTCAACTTCTTCAACTTCAACTTCACCCCAATACATAAGGGAGGAGATCAAGCAGACCTGAATAACTACAGGCCGATATCTAACTTACCCCTTCTCTCCAAAATCTTTGAAAAATTAATTCATAGAGAAATATATTCCTACCTCACCTCCAACAACGTACTCAACCACTGTCAATTTGGATTCAGGCCTAATAAAAATACAAATGATGCCATTATACACATGTTAGAAATAATTTACACCGCCCTTGAGAAAAAAGAAATCCCAGTGGGAATCTTCATTGATTTACGTAAAGCTTTTGATACAGTTGACCATGATCTGTTACACTTAAAATTATCGCACTATGGTATAAGAGGACACTCCTTAAACTACCTAAAATCATACCTTAGCAACAGAAACCAATATGTGTACACAAATGGAGCTAGCTCCACCGCGCAAACTATTACCGTAGGGTCCCACAGGGGAAGTGTTCTTGGCCCACTACTCTTTCTCATTTACATTAACGACCTACCAAATGCATCTCAACTACTCAAACCCATACTTTTTGCAGATGACACTACATACGTTATCTCTCACCCAAGCCCAGACACACTAGCCAACACTGCAAATACTGAATTGCAGAAAATATCTACCTGGATGATGACCAACAAACTTACTCTCAATATTGATAAAACCTATTTTATCCAGTTTGGGAACAGAGCTGCAAACGCACCACTTAACATAATGATAAACGGGTCCCTATCGCAAAACTCACAGAGGGAAAATTCTTAGGAATACATCTTGACAGTGGCCTCAAATTTCAGACACACATACAACAAATCTCCAAGAAAGTCTCAAAACCGTGGGAATACTATCCAAGATACGGTACTATGTTCCACAACCAGCTCTCCTTACCCTATATCACCACTCATTTACCCCTACCTCACCTATGGAATCTGCGCATGGGGCTCTACATCAATAACTCATCTCAGACCACTAATAACACAACAAAAGGCAGCAGTTAGAATGATAACAAATTCTCACTCCAGGCAACATACTCCACCAATATTCAAAAACCTAAACTTACTCACCATACAAGACATCCATACTTTTTACTGTGCCTATTACATACATAGAACACTCTATGCAGATATTAACCCACCACTCAAACTTCTCCTTACTAATTTTAACAGGACACATGACCATAACACTAGACACAGATCACTCCTCGATGTTCCCCGTGTCCACCTAACACTATGTAAAAACTCAATGCACATAAAAGGCACGAAAATTTGGAATTCATTACCTGTCATTGCCAAAGAAACCCTACCTGTACCCCAATTCAAAACGATGCTAAAAAACCACCTTCTCACCCAAAGATAATTGCTCCATATCAACCATTCCTAGCAAAGTAGAATAATACTTAACGTAAAACCTGACTAATCAATTGAATGTAAAACCTGTTATGAATATTACATACTTAGCTAATTATTTCCACAACACTTACATTATAATGACCACGTAAACTAACTGCAATGCAATTAATTGTTTTAAATTGTTATCTCACTCAATTAGTTGCATTACTACAATAAATTGCTACAATTAATTGATATGTTCAACTTATATTCAAACTTTATAACTTAGATATGCAACTTTACTAATTTTATAAATTATCAACCATAACTTTTTATTACTTTATTATTATTATTGCTTTAATTTGTTTAATCTGATTTAATTAATTTTATAATGAAGACAAAAGTACAAAACTATGTTCAAATTTCATAGCTTAAATACTCACCTTTACTCATTGTATACTATCTACAAAAATTCTTACAATCTAGTTTTAAGTTAATTTTAAGTCTGCCCAAAATGCCCTGCATACTAGGGGCTTTTGGCATGTAATCTCAATAACCAAATGTAATTCTTTGTATCATGTCCAAATAAAAATTATTATTATTATTATTATTATTATACTGCTGCTAACAAGTGAGTTCATAATGTGTGCTGAGAGAGATAAGTAGAGAAGATCAAATATTGTTACAATGCAGTCTTTTTGTGTTATAGCCATTGGAGGAACAAACCTCCAGCCGGCATATCTTGTATCACTCTAAGAAAAGGCCTATTAACTGTGTATACCTTGTAACTTGCCTTATTATGATAGTTAAATGATACCTATATATTGTATGATTATAGTAAATTGTAAGAATAGTGATAATTTAAGGTGCAATGACTGTTACTTCTGACTCATGTGACCTACCCTAATACTTCTTATTTCTAACCTATAACTTTCCTAACCTATCTTTTATGCTAATACTCTTTTACTAAATATCTACTACTTATGTTTGACTATGTTTATTTTCTGTAAATTGCCTGTCACATGTAACTGAACTTAACCTAGCTTATATATGTTTTTACTATTTTTGTACCACTTTTATTTTCCTCTGTCTTATTCATACTAGCCTATGTTTCATGTTTATTCTGTGTATAACATATATGTTCATTCTTTTTTTTGTGTATTATAATTGTGTTAAGTTATACTGTTTGTTTACTGTATTTCAGCTGTCTTATTTTTATGTAAAATCTTGAATTGTTTTTGATATGCCATTTTTTATTGTTTTCATAATTTGTTAATTATATTCCATTCTTATATTTTTTTCAAGATCTTGTTTTGTTTGTAGAAGTTCTTGTTTGTGTATTTTGTGACTAAACCTGAAAATGATTTTTAGGTCTTAGCAGCAACCAGGCACCCCCCAAAGATATGCCTCCAAAGTAGGAGAGATCCACCAGAGATACTGATGAGAGGAGAGTGCTAGAGAGACCTTGAACACTATAGTCCTGGAGGATCAGACCAGACTTGTAATCTGGGATTTGGAAGGTCTCAGGAGTATCCCAAAGCAGGAATGTATCAATACTATTTAAACCTCAGTATGGAAAGTAATGGAGTCCCTTGGGAACTATGTGGGGAGGTGGTTTTGACAGCAGTAAGCCAGTCCTGCTAATAAGAATTAAGTATTTGTTGATAGAATTTTTTTTGTGTCAATACTTTCAGATACCCCTGTAATGTGTTTATTAAATTGTAAGTGGTTATATCTGGGTATGTTTTACTTCCCCCTTTGAGCCATGTATACAAGGTCCATGTGTCAGAGACTAAATTAAATAACCTATTGATGTTATCATTTTGCTGTGGAGAGTCAAGCCCCTGATAAGGTGCCTACTGCTCGTGTTTTCAGGCCATGCTACCCTAAGAGCCAGTACTTATCAGGACCCCTATCTTGTTTTAACTATCCTGTATTATTTCTCACTGGGTTTTCTCCTGCTCTAACCCAAACTCCATGTTTTCCTCCCTTCTCCTATGACTATCGTTTCTTTTATCCCTTCCACTATTAAAAGAGCAGGTGGTGGCAGCATACTCCCAAGAGAATAGACCGCTACAGTCTATTCTCCCATATTCTAGTAATGTTCCCTTTTTATTTGATCTCTATATTCTCATATTTTTTTGTCCACTCCGAGTCTCTACCTGAGGGAACAGACAATATGGCATCGTCTGGTGTTCTGTCGACCCCAGGGTGGGGCTGGGGTGGTAGCTGCATTTCACTGGTGGCAGCGGTGGGATTATTTTTCTTGCTTGACTCCGAAAAGCTTAGAATAAGGATAACGTACGGACTATGGGCAGATATACTATGTCTCAAAGGGAGAAAGTACAAATTAGGGAATTGCAGAGACCCCAGGAAAGGGGAGACTATCCCCAGGTACAAATGATGGCAGATAGATATCCCATGCAGCTCAGAGGGTTAACTGAGAATAATTTCAGAGTTATAAACTCAAGCCCTTTTAACCCCACTTTTGTCCCTAGGAGGGCGAGGAGTACCACTTTACATATTAAGGATATAGCAATGTTAGAACTGAATGATTTGAGTCGATTGGAGGGAAATATGTGTAAGAGAACATTCTTTAATCAAGTACGACCTATTTCCGATGACCCGGAGGAGAGAGTATTTATTGCCCTCTCTAGGATGGATAAGGAATTGAGGTTATTTATAGATTCTCGGCTAGAAGAGAACCCAGAGATGAGGTCTCTAGAAGGGATAGAGGCTATGGTAAACCAAGAGTTCCAGGGTCCGGAGAGTTTGGCCGAGGCTATGAAGAGACTTTACCAGTTATAATATGACCTAGAGGATGACCCTAGGAGATTTGCCCAAGAATTTAAAATTAAATATCAAGCTGTTGTTCGCTCTTTTCCTAGGGGGAAAAGGCAAACCCCATTACCATATTGAAACATGTTATGAAAAGAACCTTAGCTTGGAAGAAAGGGAAAGGTTAAGTATGTTTACCATTGAAGGTTCGGTGAGGATCTGTTTATTTCTGAGGTGGAGCGGATGAGGGCTGACCGGCTATTGATGGTCAATAAGATACAGGCTAGGGAAGGAAAGAAGCCTGTAGATATGGAGCAAAGTCACCCAATAGCAGCTACCCATGCAGATATTGTAAAAATGGTGCAGTCATATGATACAAAATTGCCCTAGAAAACCAATCCTGGTAGCTGTTTTGACTGCCTACAGCAGGTCTAGGCAAGGAAATTGAGCTGCCCAGAGCGGACCACCGCTGGTCAGTCCAGATACTATGGACCACCTGGGTATCCATCCGGTTATGGGCCTCAGCTTAATGTTTCCTCCGCCATTCAGTCCCCCACTCTTTAGCACCCCCACCATTTAGCAGACACAACCCAGATCAATGACTAGGTAATAGTAATGTATCTGGGAGCCTCGGAATCCCATCCATGGCAATCATGTCTAGTCACATCTCAGGTGAAGCAGTAAAGAAGTTAGGTTATCTGCAAAGAATAGCCCAGAAAGGAGAGGGTAGCAATAAGAGTAAATAGAATAACCGATACTCCGGTTATCTCCATAAGAGTAACTGATGCTAATGTACTGCTCTGGTAGATACAGGTAGTACAGTCACCCTAATTTCACAGAGAACCTGCAGGCCATAGGGGGTGAAACAAGAACAGATCAGACGATGCACTAAGGTGCTGTGCAGTCTTACTGGGTCACCATCTTGGAAGTGAAGGGTTCAGTACTTTTGAGGGTGCATGTTTGCCACAGATAAAGTTTCATCATTTATTTATTATTGTGTCTGCATAAATATATGGATGTGGATGTTCTGTTGGTGCAGATCTGATAGCCAGGCACCCTTGTGTGGATGCCGAGCAGGATAAGATTCAGTGGGAACGCAGGAGTACCCTTTAGAAAATTCGCTTTTTGTCAGCGATTGACCAAAGTTCAGATGATTAAGAGTGAGAGAGAAGAACAGATAAATTATGTCCAGATTAAAAAACGTTGAAATTGAACCATACAATGGTACTGACTTTCAGTGGAAGTTTGAAACCAAAACCTATATTTGGTTGAAAGACCTTCAATTGAAGGAGAAAAGAAAGTTTAAGTGTACCCGTTATGGTGTGTATGTCTGATGATGAAGGTGGTGTCCATACCCTTAGGAATCGGAACCGTAGAAGGTTGAGAATTAAGCCTGGGACAATCATTGCTCACATGTATCCCTGGATGATAGTCAAGTAGAATATAAATCATTGTTTGATGATGAAGGGTACGGTAAGAGGAAAAACACTTACGATGGTTGTGGATGGAATTATGTTAAGGTTAGTTATGCCCTACTCATTATGAAGTTTTCAAGAATGAAATTGAGGGACAGGGACCGCACGTGTCAAAAGGGTGATATTGTAGACTATGATATGTAATCCAGCGACAGGTCGCCAGCATAACCCCTACTATTGAAAATGCTATGTTACCTCATAGTGATCAGACACCAGTTGCTCAAACACGAAGGGAGAGATTGGCATCACTGTTACAGGAGTTATGGTTAGATCCACTTAATAACCAGGAGCAAAAGTAACTAAAGGATTTTTGTTGTCGTTTGATGAACTATTCATTTTAGATGACCAGCTGAAAAATCACGCCCGATGTCAGATCCCCATGACGGACAATGACCCGTCAGAATGCCACTGTATAGACACCCCAAGCCAAGGAGATAATTAGGGGAAGATAGAGGAGATGCTGAAAAAAAGGTTTTGAGGATTCCACTGCAACATATTTAGCCCCTATAGTCCTAGTAAAAAAAACCAGATGGAAGAAAAGATTATGCAGACTATCGAGGGTGAACAACCACATTAAACAAGACATTCAACCTCTGCCTAGATGGATAGATGGTAGAAAATGTAGCAGGAAAAAAGTTCAAGTGACCCTAGAAGGAAAGACGCATATTTCAGGTTGTTTGAGGAAACGAGGATATTACTACCTTCTCTGATGGAAATAACCTATAATTTAGACGACTACCATTTGGGTTGTCAGTGGCACCCGCAATTTTCCGAGAGTCATGCAGGAACCTGACCCCCTCAAGGGGATGGAAAAAACTATTTGGATGATGTAATTTTTATGCAGATACCTTTGAGGAACTAGTACAAGATTAACCTTAACATTTAGGGATGCAAGAGATGGACTAAGTTAAACATTTCTAATGTCATTTCGCCCAACAATCTATAAAGTTTCTGGGACATGTTGTTTCAGAGGAGGGAATTGAACTGACCCCAAGAATTTACAAGGCATTAGAGATATGGTGCCACCCACAAATCAGAGACAAGTAAGCCCAAAAAGGAATGTGGGGTTTTATCGTAAATTTATCAAAGATTTTAAAAATGGCGGCACCCTTGACTCATTTGATGGGTAAAAATGTGAAATTTGTGTGGAGCCGGGAAAGTGAAGAAGCTTTTTTAAATTTCTGAAACAAAATTGATGGACGCTCCTGTAGTTACCGCCAATTTGAATAAAGAGTTTGAGTTAACACGTGCAAGTGATCAAAATATTGGTGCGATATTAATGCAAAAGGGGGAAAACTATTTACAATTTTTGATATTTTCAAGAAATTAAACCACACAGAGAAACGCTATTCAGTTACAGATAAAGAGGCACTAGCAATTGACAAGCATGTAGGTTTTTCCCCTCATTTTCGGGGAAAACCGTTTAAAATTGTAACCCACCATCAGCCTTTGATCCATTGTTCAAAAAAACCCATAGTCCCAAATGAGTAGATATATGCTTGAGATGGGATTATAGCTTTTGATCCATATAAAAAGGAAAATATAGGGGACCAGATGCTTTGAGTAGACCCAACTATACAGATTGTAAAATTTAATAACCGTCGGTAAGGGGAATAGATGAATCCAACCTTCCGGGAAGAACTGATACGGAACAAGAGACCCCAGTGGAAGGGAGCTCCTTTCTTATTTTGAGGGAAAATCATCCTAAGAAAGGCGGGAATAAATACCAGTATGTTTTGAGATACGAGAGATGTTTTTTTATATGAGAAAAGAATTTAAGCATCTCACCCATTCTGTTGTTATCCCAAGGTCTATGGGGTTCAGGAAGTTTGGCCCTGGTGCACAATGATAATCATCTAGGAGAACAAAGACTGTCCGAAAAGCGCAACAAAGTTTTTATTGGCCTGGAATGTGGCGTGACATTTTTAAAAAGTAAGATCATGTCCCTTTTTCCAGAAATTTGGGCCCACAGGTGTTTTGGAAAAAAAAGGCAGGAACTCCAGTGGCTGAAAAAAAAAGGAAAAAAAGGGGGACAGACCCCCCAAAGATTTACATCGGGGGATGGATGGGTATAGGTATTGTTTGAAGGTTTTATCTTTTTCCCCGGTTTCTGACAGGGGTCCCCTAGGAAAAAAAATACCAAGGCCGTCCCCAAAGAATTCCATAAGGATACCTGTGTGTTCGGGAACCCCAAAGGGAGTAATGATAACCAAACGAAAACTGGGGAGAATTTAAAGACTTTTGTAAGAGAGCAAATTTTAAACAAGCATTCAGTTTTTTCCCACCCTCAAGGAAATTTTATTGGAGAGAATAGAATTTTAAGTCAGGCTGAAAATTTTTAAAGACCCTCCTAACCTATGGCCAAAAATTTTATCAGACGGTGAATTTTTTTAAAAAGAGGCCTCCATACTTCCGGGTTTTTTCCCCCTTTTTTGCTCAATTTGGGTACCACCCTTTCCCCAGAAGTTGGGGATTTGAACATCCCAGAAGACACCAGTTTTTCCATGCACCATGATCGTGGAAAAGGCTATTAAAGATACCTCAAGTTAAAAAACCAAAAGTATTTTTTGGCCGGGGCCAAAAGGGAAAAACAAGATCAAATTATAGGTCCGGGGGGATTAGTTTTGGTTTCCAATGAGGATCCTAAGTCTGGAATTTTAGAAAACGGGGAACCCAAAGGATTGGCCCCATATCGTGTGGAAAGGCTGAGAAAGGGGGTGATGAATTAGAAAAACCCTTTGGGGTGGAACGGGGGGGAAAGGGGGGGTTAGAAAAGGTTAAACTGTAAAAGGGAAAAGGGGGAGAGATTGTGGGGGAACTTAAAATTTTTCGGGGAAAACAGGAAGAAAGGTTACCACCTAGAACTATAAGACCCCCGGGGACTGGGATGGGATTGAGTAACCAACTTGTAGCTGACAAATGTCCAAGGGGATGGGGAAAGGAATTGTTTGGTTGGGGGAGGAATCGTTTTCTTGTTAACTTTGTGTGTTCTAAAAATAATTTAGTGTTAATTAAAATTGTAAAAAGTTAAAAAGGGTTTTTGTTTTTAAAGGAATTCCCCTTTTTATTTTTCCAATATCCATTCAGGAAGGTGGGAAACCCCAAATTTTTGATGTTACTATAATGGTGTCTGGGGTTCCAAAAGGGGGTCAATTGTGTATCGACGCCCCCCGGGGGTAAGTTTTTCCCCCCCTGCCCCCCCGAAATCAGGGGGGGGTTTCTCCGCTACCTGAAGGCCTCCAGCTCAGGTCTTGTCCCTTTTTAGGGCAAATTGGAAAAGGGGGGTTTTAGATGGAAAGTTTTTTAAGGGGAGAGGGATTATTTTGGGGTGTTTAAAAAAAATGTCTGTCAGGGGAGTCCGTATAACAATGAGGATATCTGAGATGTCTAATAAAAAAACCAGAAATAAAGGGGGGTGGGGTGTATTCTTCTCTGATACCATTAGTGTTAAAATTAAAATTTTTTTCTGAAGCTTTTTCCAAGAAATTTTTTTTCCCGGGGCCGGGGGGATGGGTTAAAAAACCCTTCCCTGATTTTTAAAAATTACATGTGGTGGAATTTTAGTGATGAGCTTCAGAAAATTTCCCCTTTTATTATTATTAATATTGTGATTATTTTATTTATGTAAGATGATAAAAAAAATTTCCCTTTTTTTCCCCCCCTCCAAAAATTTTTTTTTCCCTGTTTTTTATGCCCCCAAATGTTTTCTCTAGAATTTTTGTTAATCTGTAATATAGCGTATAACATTAATTTTCTTTTCTTATTATTTTTCTAAATATTCATTGTAAAATTATTGTGAGTAGAAATAAGGTTTATAGGGGGGAAGTTGGACCGCCCCTTTGTATAAATTTTTTTTAAAGTTTGTGGGGAAAAGGGGGAGTCTGGGAAAAACATGGGGGAAAAAAGCAGAAGAGCCCCCGACCACCCCACACCTTGTCAGCCCTTTTAAAACCTTTTCAACTTTCATATTTTTTTTATACCCGCTAACAAGGAGTTCAAAGGGATGCTGAGAACAGAGAAGATTTTAAAATTTTTAATGGAGTCTTTTTTTTTTTATAGCCATTGAGGAAAAAAAACCCCCAGCCGGGGAAAAAACTTTTTTTTTACCCCTTGAAAAAAAACCCATTAACCGTGTATACCTTTTTTAAATTCCCTTTTATGATAGTTAAATGATACCTGTTTTTGATGATTATAGTAAAATTGTAAGGGAAATTTGGGGAAAATTTTTTAAAGGGGCCAATTTTTAAACCCCTTTTTCCCCAACCTTTTGAAAACCCACCCTTTTTAAACTTTCTTTAATTTCCCGAAACCCCCTTTAAAAAACTTTCCCCTTTTAATTCAAAATTTTAAAAACCTAAAATATTTTAAACCCCCAATTATTCCCTTTTTTTTCTTATTTTGACTATGTTTATTTTCTGTAAATTCCCCTCACATGTAACTGAACTTAACCCAAATATGTTTTTTTCTATTTTTTTTTCCCTATTTTACTTCCCCTCTTATTCATACTAGCCATGTTTCATGTTTATTATGAAACATAAAAAGTTCTTTTTTTTTGTATTTAAAAGGGGGTTTAAATTATACCGTTTGTTTACTGTATTTCATGTCTTATTTTATTTAAAAAATTTAATTGTTTTTGATATGCCATTTTTTTTTTTTTCAAAAATTTGTTAATTATATTCCATTTTTTTTTTTTTTCAAAAACTTGTTTTGTTTTTTGAAGTTTTGTTTGTATTTTGTGACTAAACCTGAAATGATTTTTGGTCTTAAAAGCAACCAGGCCCCCCCCAAAATATGCCCAAAGTAGGGGGAGATCCAAAAGAGATACTGATGAGAGGGATTTTCTAGAGAGACCTTAAACACTATAGTCCTGGGGGATCAGACCAGACTTGTAATCTGGGTTTTGGGAAAGGGGGCCCAGGAGTACCCCAAAAAGGGAATTTTCCAAACTATTTAAACCTCAGTAGGGGGAAAGGGAATGGAGCCCCCTTGGGAATATGGGGGGGGGGGGTTTTTTTACAGATTGGGTCCTGCTTTTTAACTGATAAAATTTTTTGGCCCCAAACTTTCAGATACCCCTGTAATGTGTTTATTAAATTGTAAGGGGTTTAAATTTGGGATGTTTTATTTCCCCTTTTTAGCCAATGTATGCAAGGTCCATGTGTCAGAGACTAAAAAATAACCATTGATGTTATCATTTTTTTTGTGGAGATCAAGCCCTGATAAAAGCCTACTGCTCTGGTTTTGGCCATGCTACCCTAAGAGCCAAAATTTAAAGACCTTTATCTTGTTTTAACTATCCTGTATTACTACTGGGTTTTTCCTGCTCTAAACCCCTCCATGTTTTCCCCCCCCTTTCCCTACTTCCCCTTTTTTCCCTTTTCCCTAAAAAGAGCAGGTGGTGGGCAGTTTTTAATTTTCCCGGAAAAATACCCCCGGGGCCTTCTCCCATATTTTAGAAAACCCTTTTTTTTTATCTCTATTTTTTTTTTGTCCACCCGGTCTTTTCCGAGGAAAGGGGAAAGGCATGCCCCGGGGTTCTGGGGGACCCCAGGGGGGGGGTGGGGGGGGAGCTGCATTTCAGGGGGATAAGGGTTTGGGTGGTGGTTTTTTTTTTTAAAAAAAGTGAAAAAGGGGGGAAAGGACCTAGGGGGTTTGGGAGAGAGCATGTATAGTTCCCTTTTTTAAAGGAAGGGGGAAAAAAAGAGGTAAAAATGGGAAATAAGTTTACTGAGATCCCCGGGAAAGTGTATGGCAGGGGGGTTTTATTGAAAGAAAGGGGGGAAAAAAGAGAGTAGGATTGCAGATGAGCAAGGAGGCTTTAGGGGGGAATAGGGATGTATAGATCAAGTTTTTAAACAAAAGGGAACAGTATTTAGATAAAGGGTAGAGAAATTTTTTTTTGCATTTATGGATTTAGAAAAAAGGATATGATAGGGGATAGGGGGGGGAATTTAAGTGTATGGAATAGGTAGTAAGTTACCGAAGGGGGTAAAGTTTTATGAGGAAAGGCTCAGGGGTTGGGTTGGAGGGAGGGGTTTCTTCCAGTAAAAGTAGGTCTTAGACAGGGATTTTAATGTCACCATGGTTGTTTAATATATTTATATATGGGGTTTAAAAAAAAAATAAAATGCTAGGGGGGTTGGGGGGGGGGTGGGGGTTTAAAATTTTGGGAATTAAATGCAAAAGGGGTTTTCACAGTTACTTTTTTGCTGATGATACTGTGCTTATGGGGGTTAAAAAAAAATTTGGGGAAAAGGGTTTGGGACCAGTTTTGGGGGGGTAAAGGTAGAAAGTTGAAAGTGAACATAGATAAAAAATAAGATGAGGGGTATCCCCAAAGATTTGATGAAAAATTGGGGATCACATTGGGAAAAAGGGGGTTTTGGGGAAAAGTGAATGTTTTAAAATTTTAAATTTTAGAGTTGACTTTTTAGCAATGGGGGGTTTTGAAGGATGAGGTTAACCATAGAATTGATGAAGGAAAAAAAGTGGTGCGTTTTGGTATCTGTAAGGGGGAAAAAAAATTTCCATGGAGGAAAAAAGGGGAAGCCCCAAAATAGTGCACCCCCTTTTATGGGTGGTTTGGGTTTTAAATGCTGCAGCGAGGAGGC
>WNWK01014905.1:0-49664 GCA_009830355.1 Cherax destructor
CTGAGGTTCCACTTTGAAATTTGTATGTATATATGTATGTGTCGTGCCGAATAGGTAAAACTTGCAATTTTGGCTTAAATAGCAACGCTCTTCTTGCCGAATAAGGCAAGCGAAAATTTGTGTATGTAATAATTTTTTCAAAAATCATTATGAACCTAATGAAAAAAATATATTTCATTGTGTTTGGTAATTATTAAATTACTGTAAACTTATCTAAAATATGTTTAATTTGATTAGGCTAAATTAAATTGCGCTTATTATAATAAGGTTAGGTAAGTTTTCTAAGGTTCTTTTGGTACAAAATTATTAATTTTTACATTAACATAAATAAAAAATTATATCTTTAAACGTTCAAGAGAAAATTTTAGAAAGCATTTAATTTTAAATGAGTTCTTGCTAATTGACCAATTTTGCCTATTCGGCACAACATACATATATACATATACAGTGGACCCCCAGTGTTCATGATGCTCCAAACTCGAACAATTACGTAAGTGTATTTTTGTAAGTGCTTTTGTAAGTGTATATTTGGGGGTCTAAAAGGACTAGTCTAATTTACATTATTCTTTATGGGAACAAATTCGTTTGGTAACGGCACTTGAACAGCATTCTGGAAACGAATAAATCACGAACACCGGGGGTCCACTGTACTGTATACATATATGCATATACAGTGGACCCCCGAGTAACGAGCAAAATTCATTCCAGAAGCCTGCTCAAGTGCCATTACGGAACGAATTTACTCCCTTAACCCTTTCGGGGTTTTGGTTGTACTAGTACGGCTTACGCCCTGGGGTTATTGACGTACTAGTACGCCTAAATTCTAGTGCCCTCAAATCAAGCAGAAACAGGCTGTTAGGCCTAGATGTGATAGAATGGGTCTGTGCGGTCAGTGTGCGCAGTATAAAAAAATTCCTGCACCACACAGTGCATAATGAGGAAAAAAAAACTGACCGTGTTTTTGGTTTAAAACAGCGACTTTGCAGTCTATTTTCGTATGGTATTTATGCTTGTATTCTCGTTTTCTTAGTCTCATTTTATAGAATAGATGATATATTACAGAAATAGAGATAATTTTGACTGGTTTCACGATGACAAGTACCTTGAAACTGAGCGCAAAGTAGCGAAAATGTTCGATTTTGGCCGATGTTCAAGAGTAAACAAATCACACCATGCGTCCAATACACATCAACTGGAGAGTCTAATATTCTTGCACAAGTGCTCTGATATTATTTATAACATTTTTACAATGATGCAGTTGTATACATAACAGTAAATGTTCTATTTTTTGTGAGAATAAAAATTCAAAATGGAAAGCAAAAGTAATGTAAGAGGGGCCTGGAGACGTGACTAATGAACAGAGAAGATGTTATTTTAGTGCCAGGAATGTCTGCCTTGTTTATTATGGACCCTATTTTGAAATTGGCATCGTTTGAAATTTGCGTGAAATTGGCCAAATTGCCATTTTCTGACCACTATTTTGGGTAGTTGAAATTGGTAAATAGGCGGTTTCTTGTACTCAATCGATAGAAGAAATGGCGTTCTAGCGAAATAGCTATAATTTTAGTAGACTGAAACATTGGAATTTGCCGAAAATAGGGCTCAAAGTGGCCGAAATCGCTGATGCGTAAATGTCATGGAGACCGCTAACTTCGTGAAAGCATAATTCCATTAGTTTTCGATCAAATTTCATAATTTTTGTGGCGTTATGATCGGAAAAAGATTCTCTATCATTTCATAAAACAATTTTTTTTTTTTTTTTTAAATTCGTGGACCCTGAGAACGAGTTTCAGAGAGACCCCTTGGACCCCCAAAGGGTTAAGAAATAATGTCAAGTAGGTTAGTCCATTTCAGACCCCCAAAAATACACTTACAAAAGCACTTCCAATATTATACTTACATAATTGTACGATTTCTGGGGTGTCTGTCGTTTATATATCAGGGTCCTTTAACTTAAATGTGCAATATAAAAATTTATAAAAATTGTAATATATTTATTTATATATTTAAATATAATAATATTATATAATATATATATATATATATATATATATATATATATATATATATATAATATATATATTATAATATATATATATATATATATATATATATATATATATATATATATATATATATATATATATATATATATATACAGTGGTACCTCGACTTACGATGGTCCCCAAACACACCCTTTTATGTAAGTTTTTTTTTAAATGCTTTTGTAAGTGTAATTTTGGGGGTCTAAAAGGACTAGTCTATTTTACATCATTCCTTATGGGGATAAATTCGTCGAGGTACCACTGTATATATACAGTGGACCCCCGAGTTTCGATCACCTCGGAAATCGAACAATTATGTAAGTGTAATATTGTAAGTGCTTTTGTAAGTGTATTTTTGGGGGTCTGAAATGGACTAACCTACTTGACATTATTCCTTAACCCTTTGACTGTCGCAACCCTCAATCCTGAGTGGCATTCTATTGTCGCAAAATATTCGAAAAAAAAATTCTTATCAAAATGTTAAGATTATTTTTCTGATTGTTTAAATCCCCCAAAAAATTTTGCGATCAGTACTTACCGAGATATAGAGCGGTAAAGTTGGCAAAAAGTGAGCTGTGTATGGCAACAGCGGCGAATGCCGCTCACCCGGTAAACTTTGGTTTACTTCCTTTCGTAGGTTTCTTGTTTTTTAACTATTTTATTTTTTTATGTAACTTATGTGGCCTGTGAGACCAAAGTAAGGTGCAATGTATATACAGTGGTACCCCGACTTACGATATTTTTTCATTCCAGAATGCTGTTCAAGTGCCATTACCAAACGAATTTATCTCCATAAGAAATGATGTAAAATAGACTAGTCCTTTTAGACCCCCAAAATTACACTTACAAAAGCATTTAAAAAAATAAACTTACATAAAAGGGTGTGTTTGGGGACCATCGTAAGTCGGGGTACCACTGTATATACACTCGTTGTATGCAACACAATAATTGCACAAACATTAGTATCATTATATTGTTTACAAAACTTGTTTACACCAACCAACAAACAATAAAAAAAACTGTTTATTACTATTGTTTTATAATATATATACACATATATAATGACTGGACACTTTCCATCAACTGCAATTAGCACTTCAAAGCTCCAAGCTATATGTGTGTGTGTGTTTGTGTGGACATCTAAATTTGCTGAGTCAGGGTAAGGCAGATGTCAAAATGACATTATACCATTACTCACCACCCCCACACTGCCTGTCAACCTGTCAACACAAAAGGGGACCCATGTCTTCTTCCCCACAACCTTCTTCCTTTCCTTCATACCTACCTTCCTAGCTTCTTTTCTTCCTTCATTCCTTCCTTTCTTTATGCCTTCCTTTCTTACATATTTCCTTCCTTCCTTCCTCTCATCTCTTCCTTCATTCCTTCCTTTCTTACTTCTTTTGTTCCTTCCTTCCTCTCATCTCTTCCTTCCTTCCATTCTCTCTTTCTTTCTTAATTCCTTCCTTCTTCCTTTCCTCCTTCCTTCTTCTTTCCTTCCTTCCACTCATCTCTTCTTTTCTTCCTTCCTTCCTCTCATCTCTTCTTTCCTTCCTTCCTTCCTCTCATCTCTTCCTTCATTCCTTCCTTTCTTACTTCTTTTGTTCCTTCCTTCCTCTCATCTCTTCCTTCCTTCCTTTCTTTCTTCCTTCCTTCCTTCCTTCTGGTATCCTGGGCATTTCTTTCGGTCACAAACTCCTCAAAACCATGAAATTTATCTTCAGAGACACTTCCATCTGTGTTAGTGCTATCATTGAGAAAGAGAACAGTCCCAGATGCGCCAAGGAGTCAGATAATTCTTACCGCTAGGCATGCTGAACAAGGACTACTGAAATGGCGTTCCCACAATGCACCACTGGCTGCCCGATTTTTTTTATACTGCACACACTGACCACACAGACCCATTCTCTCACATGTAGGCCTACAAGCTTTCTCCTGCTTGATTTGAGGCCGCTAGAATTTAGGCGTATATATACGTCCGAAACAGTGGCTCGTAAGACGTATATATACTACCGAAACAGTCAAAGGGTTAAGGGAGTAAATTCGTTCGATAATGGCACTTGAGCAGCCTTCTGGAACGAATTATGACCGAAACTTGGGGGTCCACTGTATATATATATATATATATACAGTGGTACCTCAGTTACGATGGTCCCCAAAATCGCCCTTTTATGTAAGTTTATTTTTAAATGCTTTTGTAAGTATATTTTGGGGTGTAAAAGGACTAGTCTATTTTACATTATTCCTTATGGGGATAAATTCGTTTGGTAATGGCACTTGAACAGCATTCTCGAACGAAAAATATCGTAACTCGAGGTACCACTGTATATATATATATATATATATATATATATATATATACAGTGGACCCCGAGTTTCGTAAAAACTTCACTCCTTAAGTCTGCTCAAGCCCCATTACCTAACGAATTTACTCCCTTAAGGAAAAATGTCACGTACGTTAGTCTATTTCAGACCCCCAAAATACACTTCCACAAGCACTTACAATTTTATACTTACATACTTGTACGATTTCCGGGTTTACGAAACTCGGGGTCCACTGTATATATATACAGTGGTACCCGACTTACGATATTTTTTCATTCCAGAATGCTGTTCAAGTGCCATTACCAAACGAATTTATCCCTATAAGAATGATGTAAAATAGACTAGTCCTTTTAGACCCCCAAAATTACACTTACAAAAGCATTTAAAAAATAAACTTACATAAAAGGGTAGTTTGGGACCATCGTAAGCGGGTACCACTGTATATATACAGTGGTACCTCGACTTACGATGGTCCCCAAACACACCCTTTTATGTAAGTTTATTTTTAAATGCTTTGTAAGTGTAATTTTGGGGTCTAAACGGACTAGTCTATTTTACATCATTTCTTAAGGAGATAAATTCGTTTGGTAATGGCACTTGAACAGCATTCTGGAATGAAAAAATATCGTAAGTCGAGGTACCACTGTATATATACACGTACAGTGGACCCTCGCTATTTGAACACTCCAAAACTCACCCTCATTCCAGAATGCTGTTCAAGTGCTGTTACCAAATGAATTTATTCCCATAAGGAATGATGTAAATTAGATTAGTCCATTTCAGACCCCCAAAATTACACTTATAAAAGCACTTACATAAAAGGGTGAGTTTTGGAGTGTTCGAATAGCAAGGGTCCACTGTATATACTACGTATATACAGTGGATCCCCGGATTACGTCATTATTTCGTTTCAGAATGCTGTTCAAGTGCCGTTACTGAACGAATTTGTTCCCATAAGGAATAATGTAAATTAGATTAGTCCTTTTAGACCCCCAAAATTACACTTACAAAAGCACTTACAAAAATACACTTACATAATTGTTCGAGTTTGGAGCATAACGTAAACCGGGGGTCCACTGTATATTGTGCAAAATAACCATGGGGAGTGTTGATTGATAGCTATCATTCAGCTCCCCCCGTGGTTGTTTTGCATGCATATACATAAATACATATATACTATATATAAAAGAATAGAGTATTGAAAATAATGCATAAGTGTGAGGAAATGTAAATTTTTGTACTCCACTTTGTTACTATAGTATTGTATGTTATGTACAGTAGTCTGTAGTGTCTCAGTAATCTATTATCTATTGTACTTTGTGTTTTATTTCTTGTAAATATTTGTGTCTTGTTGCACACATACTGGTGGCTACTTTTGTAAAAGTAATCTATCAATATAACTTGGATATAGCAAGTGTATACATTGCTGAAAATACAGTACAAAAAAAATAGTTCTAAAGTTTGATTTAACCTAAATTTATTAAATGTATTAACCACAGTATGGATGAATCTTATTGTAACCAGCTTGCCCAGTGGCTAATGCATTGGTCTGAGTTTTATGACTCACTTGCCACGAGTTCTTTGCAATTGTGTCATTACGATTTCGTGAGTTATTAAATATATTGTTACATCAATACAAAAAAACTGCAGCTTTAAACTTTGGGTTATCATTTTACAATCAGCAAGGGTGTATATTTTTGTTGACATGGTTTTTTATGCACTTTTTATTTAGTCTAAATTATATAAAATGAGAAATTAATAAATATTATCAAGATCCTTCAATACAGTAACTGTACTGCATATCACCATATCACCCTGTGTAAAAATTGTATGCACATAAAGGGCCCCAAAATCTGGAATTCATTACCAGTCAATACTAAAATACCCTGGTCTGAACATCAATTTAAAACTCTTCTCAAAAACCACCTACTCACTCTAAACTAATACTCATACTGTAAATTACTTTCAACAATGGTCACTGTTCATTTTCCTATAATATAATTTCAATATTTACTACAAAACACTTGTCACAATGTAATATTCTCAGTTTGTAATTTGAGTAAATATGGGAGATGGACATAGTTGGTTCAGTAGACATAGATAGTTGAGAAGCTGTATATGGTTCAGGCTTATTTGTAGATAGTTTTAGAAGATGTAAAACAAGAACAGACTTAAAGAATAAATCCAGCTTATGACAAATTCCCTTTAAGTGCAAAAGTGAGGATAATAGGTCTGAACATCTCTTTATCTGAGATGTCAATTTATGGGATGAGAACATAAATCACATCTTGTACTGTTAACAGTTTTGGTAACCTCAGTCTCTTCTTCCTCATCATCATCACTATACTGTTTATCTATGGGTTACCAATTCTGCATCACTCAACATCAGGTAGCCAGACTTGCCATCATTTTCTTCCATCTGTTTAACCCTTAAACTGTCCAAACATAGATCTATGTTTTCTTGCCTAGGATAACCCAAAAAATCCAGTGCTATACACTGTGCTTGTAGATATAAGGCATAATACACATGACTGGCAAGTAATACCATGTTCACTTGATCACGAATCAGACGTGACTGCATCCTGTGTAATAACTGTTGGTTCATGAGCCGCTCTCTGAGACAGAGAGACAAGCAGACAGAAAGACAGACACACAGGCAGACAGAAAGACAGACACACAGGCAGACAGAAAGACAGACACAGGCAGACAGAAAGACAGACACACACAGGCAGACAGAAAGACAGATGCACACAGGCAGACAGATAGACAGATAAGCAGACAGAGCTGGACAGACAGACAGACAGACATGTTTATGTGTAACAGTGAAAACAAACAAAGCCAGGGGTTCCCTTCAGCAATGCACGATCATCAAGTGTCAAACCACTGCTGCACTGTCAGCAGTTTAGTGACACTCAGTCTTTCACCGTGCTTCAAGGAGTTTCATATATACTCCAGCGTGTCTAAAACATTGCTGGGACCTATAAATACTTTGTATATATTTCTAGACAATAGTAAATGACCAAGGCAGGTGAAAATGTTCACCTGTCAATGTGTTTGTGACTATTTGAGTACAATTTCAGTACCTAATATTAGTGTCAGAACAAAGATTGGCTATGAAATCACAAGAACTACTATAAATTGTAATTATCAGAACATAAAAATTATATAAAATATAAAAATGAGAAAAAAAGGTATATCAGCAACACTTCTGCAAGCGGCAGAACTCCATGTTGCCGTCAGGTGAGCATCCAGCGCCAACTTCATGGGCTTATATCTTGGTAAGTACTGATCCTAAAAAAAAAAAAAATATATCTTATGACATGTAGAATAATGCCCTCTTTATTTAATTTTTTTTTTTTTTTTTAAATATTCGGAGTGCTGCGCGAGTGAACGTAGATCTACGTTTGGACAGTTTAGGGGTTAAAATGCAGGCATTGTACTTACCCCCTCCAGGACTCAAGTCTGACTAACCAGTTTCCCTGAATCCCTTCACAAAATATTACCCTGCTCACACTCCAACAGCTTGTCAGGTCCTAAAAACCATTTGTCTCCATTCATTCCTATCGAACACGCTCACACATATCTGCTGCATGACCAAACCCCTCGCACACAAAACCTCTTTTACCCCCTCCCTCCATTCTTTCCTAGGATGACCCCTGCATGATTGAGCACAAGAAACTGCTCATTCACCTATTCCAGCTACCCAATAAAATGATCAGAAATTGGTAATTTGGCCAATATCACACAAAATTCAAAATGCCAATTTCAAAATAGGGTCTAGAATAAACAATGCAGACATTCCTGGGACTAAAATAAAATTTCCTCTGTTCATTAGTAACATCCCCAGGCTTCTCCAAAATTACACATGAATTCCATTTTGAATTTTTTATTCACACTAAAAAATAGATTTACTATTATCCATTATTGTAATAATTGTATAAATAATGTTAGTGGATTCGTGAACACATATTAGACTGACCAGTTGGACACATATTGGACAAGTGACGTGATTTGTGTACTCCGGAATATCGGCAAAAATTTAATATTTTCGCTACTTTGAGCTCAATTTCAAGCTACTTCCAGTCCTGGAACCAATTACAGTGGTACCTCGGTTAACGATGGTCCCCAAACTCGCCCTTTTATGTAAGTTTATTTTTTTAAATGCTTTTGTAAGTATTTTTGGGGGTCTAAAAGGATTAGTCTATTTTACATTATTCCTTATGGGGATAAATTCGTTTGGTAATGGCACTTGAACAGCATTCTGGAACGAAAAAATATCGTTAACCGAGGTACCACTGTATTTCAATTTCTCTAATACATATATATCTTCCACTCTATCTAATGATACCAAGAAACCTAGAATAAAACTATAAGAACCCTCTGAAAATACACTGCAAAGTCGCTATTTTAAACCAAAAACCCAGTCACTTTTTTTTCCTCCCTCCATGCACTGCGTGGGGCAGGACTTTTTTATATGGTACACACTCACGACATAAACCCACTCTCGTATATCTAAGCCAATATTCACCACTTATCTGAGTGCGCTGAGCTCATGACTCAGATCTACGGCACTGACCCAGAGTTCAAAGCCGTAGAACTATGGCACTGACCCTTAAGGGGTTAAAAAATTAATGCATACTTTAAGTTGTACCATTTTCATTTTTTCAATGCATACTTAAAATTGTATTATTGTTTACTTAGCTACCTCACTTTTGTACATTTACAAAAAAACTATGTCTAGGTCTTAGTCTGTACGTGTATTAGGATTAGTCTGCCTGAAATGCACAGCATGCCAGTGACTTTCTTTTGTTCTTAATAATATTGTATTACATGTAAACTACATTTTGTAATACTGAAGAAAGAAATAAAGTTTGTTTATGGAGGCAAATGGTATATAAAATACCAACACGTTGGAAAAATAGACAAAAAATACGGTATAATGCGATCCTTTATTGACTACATTTCGCCCACACAGTGGGCTTTATCAAGTCACAAATGGACCTGTACGGGATGGGCAAGTAGGATAACAATGAAGAAGTTTCCTGGCAAATGGTTCAGCTGTTGCAACTAACATATTCCTGCATGGTGGAATATGACAGGGAAACATAGCTATCTTTGTTCACGCTGTGTAGCAAGCATTAGACGAACCTGGCCCAAGGCCGGGCTCTGGGGGTAGAAAAAATCTTTGAACTCATCAGAGGTATACAGTAAAAGTCCAATAAAACATACCCCCCATAAAATGGATGTTTGATAAAAAAGACAAAAAAAAATGTTGCTGGACAAAGACTGAACATGTATGTTTAATGGGATGTTCATTTAAAACAGCAATAAAGTGGACCAAATCTGCAATAGTATTGAACAACTGTCCAGTCCAGCCATACACTCAGTAAAATGGACCAGCTCGGTTTAATCGCTTCATCCAAAACCTGTCCATTGTTCTTTTGGTGGTAAAGACAAGCCTCATGTGTCCAACTGGAAATTATGTTGCCAGAGACAAAATAATTGTTTACAAGAAGTGCAGATAGTGCACCCACCCACCCAGCCAACCAACCACCTAGCCAACCACCCAACCACCCACCCAGCCAGCCACACGGCCGGCCACCCAGCCACCCTGCCTGCCTGCCTCACTCCATTTAATAATCCAAAGTAAAAATAAAAGGTAATTACAGATATTAAATTACCTTTTATGCAAGGCATTATCTTCTATTACATGATAAAGAGTATTTGTACACAATATTTTTTAGTACAGTGGACCCTCGGTTAACGAATACCCCGGAAATCGTGCAATTATGTAAGTATAATTTTGTAAGTTCTTGTGGAAGTGTATTTTTGGGGGTCTGAAATAGACTAACCTACGTGAAATTTTTCCTTAAGGGAGTAAATTCGTTCGGTAATGGCACTTGAGCAGACTTCAGGAGTGAAGTTTTTACGAAACTCGGGGGTCCACTGTATTTGTTTAAATTCATTTACTGTAATAAATAAATTTTTAATTGATCTGATTAATTATTCCACATTTTTGGCCTTTTTATTTGCAGTGAGTTTCTAAAGAAGTTAATAAAAAATACCGTAGGTCCGAGTCATCGGTAAACGAATACAGGAGGCCCTCCACATTCGCGAGGGTTAGGGGATCAAGAACCTTGCGAATCTTGAAAATTCACGAATGTTTTGGTGCGCAAATAGTATGATGTAGGAAAATACAGTGGTACCTCGAGTTTCGAACTTAATCCGTTCCAGGAGCTAGTTCTAAAGTCAAAACGTTCTAAAGTCGAAGCAATATTTCCCATAAGAAATAATGTAAATCCAATTAATCCGTTCCAGACCCACAAAAGTATTCACAAAAAATACATTTTTTAAAGAATAACTATAGTTTTACATACACACAACACAGATAAATACATACAGTAATAAATTTATAAATAAACATTTAAAATAACATTTACTTACCTTTGCACACATGTCCTTAAGCACTGAAGAAGGCATCTCCTTCACTCCCTCTTCCTCCTCCTCATGTGAAGAAAGTTCCTCAACTGTGGTCTGATGCTGTTCCAGATGAAGCTCTTGCAGCTCATCAGTGGTTAGCTCTTCCCTGTGGTCCTCCACCAACTCTTCCACATCCTTGCCACTCACCTCCAACCCCAGGGACTTCCCCAATGCCACAATACAGTCCACAACAGGCAGAGGGTCAGCAGGGTCAGGGTGACCCTCAAACCCTTCAAAATCCCTCTGGAGGACACATTCTGACCACAGTTGTCTCCAAGCAGAGATCAAAGTCCTGGAAATCATTCCCTCCCAAGCCTTACCTATAAGGCTTATGCAGTGGAGGATAGTGAAGTGAACTTGCAGCCTCACCATGCCTTACCATACTGTGCATGCCACTACACTTCTTAAATCTGTCAAACCAGCCTCTGCTGGCCTTAAATTCACTATCAGCACTCGTTGCAGGCATTTTCTTTATGAGATCGTCATGCAGCTGCCTTGCCTTTTCACAAATGACCAACTCCGAAACATTGTCACCTGCTATCTGTTTAGTGTTGATCCACATCAGCAATAACTTCTCAACCTCTTCCACTGTTTGTGATCTATTTTTGGTTAACATGTCAACACCTTTTGCAACATCAGCTTCCTTGATTTCTTTTCTCTTCGCCAGGATAGAAGCGATTGTTGATTTGTTTTTGCCGAACATCCTGGCAAGCTCCACAAGTCGCACACCACTCGCATATTTTTGTATTATTTCTGTCTTCATTTCTGTGGTGTTTCTCACTTTCTTTACCAAAGGGGTGCCACTAGGAAGTTTCTTTGGGCCCATGGTGACTTTTTTCACAGTCACACTCAATAAACAAGCACCAAACACAATGAATTAATTGTGAAATGTTTGGATGAGCGTGCAGGGTAATGTTCACTCAAAGATAAACAAAGCCAGACTGACTCATAACGCCTGCGTGGGAAGATGGACAGGTCTGGTACGCGGTACGAAACACGGGGCACAGTGCAAAACTCGGGACAAAATTTAGCTGAAAAAACGGTTCTAAACTCAAAAAGTACGATACTCAGGGCGTACGAAACTCAGGGTTCCACTGTATAATATTACTGTACTGTAGCGTTCACGAATGTTTTGATGCGCAAATATATTGTAGGGAAATATAATAATAGCATTTACTTAGCCTAACAATACTGCTTCTTTAACCTTTAATACACCAATAATGAACAAGCAAAACACTCACCACTTGTAAGGTTAGGCAGACGAACTCTGATGACTTGTGATGAAGATGACAAAGACGATGATGATGGTGATGATAGTTAGCCATGCAGTTACTGATGACAGTTGAATGGAGGTGATTATATGGAATGTAACTGCATGGCATGATGAGTCTAGTGTGTGGATTCTAACTCTTCACTGCCAGTGTTACTGCCGACATCGCTAGAGTCAGAGTTAGCAATGGAGTCAGATTCTACCCCGGGTTGAGGTTCAGGTGAGGCTGTAGGGGTAGTGGCAGGCTTCCTTGTGAAGAACATTGTGATGGGCAACTGAGACCATTTCCTCTTCATATCTACAGAGTTTTGTAGGGAATTATGCTCCTATCAGTGTCACTCATCACCTTCAAAGCCCTCAACATCGATGGGTCTATGTCATAAAAAAATTGTTTGAGCTGTGTTGTCATTCTCATCGCTTGCCCTAGTTTTTCAAGGGTGAGGGTTTGAAGTTGATTGGCCTCAGCAACACTCTCCTCTTCTTCATCCTCACTCTGCCTGCACAATCTCCAACAATTCTTCGTCATTTAGGCCCAATGCATGTTCGAAGCTCGCGAAAGTTGAAGTCACGAAAGTGGAGGACTAGCTGCACATCGCTAAGTGAGGAGAGGCTGTATAAGCAAACTGGAAAAGAACAAATGTGGTGTGTCCGGCGATGCATATTAATATTTGTTTACCTGTGGTCAAATGGCTTTAACCTATTGTTATGTATATTTATAGGGAAGCATTAAACCAATGTGGGTCATACATCACCAAGCAAGTGGGAGAGGTTGGGGGGAATCAGGTTTGTTCCAAAGAATGATAGGATAGATCCAATTTAAAACTAGAACTCTTGCCACCATTGGCAATCATTGTTGGTGGTATTGTTAAGAATTAAGAGTTGTTACAACCAGAGGGTCACATGAACCAGGTACTGTAGCTGTGGGTTTAAGGGTTACATTGGTCTGAGGAGCTACTGGTTATAATTATAACCTTAATATTTAGTGTAGACTGGTAAGCCAGTGGAAGGCCTCAGTCAGATGACCAAAAGTTCCAGCTGCAAATCATCATATGACTATGACCCACATCAGGAAATACTTGTCCTGTTTCCTAACAAACCTTACTGAACCTAACCTAGCTAAGGACCAAAACACTGCAGTAGGCACACTAGCCCATGGTATGTAGGCCCTGCCCACATCCAAAATATATTTGCTTTGTAGAGATTGGTTAAGAAATTAAGATTTACCATTTACGTTAACCATATCTAACAATGTCAGCTAACGTATCCACTTCCAAGTATCTCAGTATACTTTATTTACTTCCTCCATACTTCTTCCTTCCAATTTTAAAACTGTGAGAATAATACATACATACTTAAAATTGTACTGTTGTATTATTATAAATTATATACTATACAGTGGACCCCCGCCTAACGAGCACCCCGGAAATCATACAATTATGTAAGTATAATATTGTAAGTGCTTGTGGAAGTGTATTTTTGGGGGTCTGAAATAGACTAACCTAAGTGACATTATTTCTTAAGGAAGTAAATTCGTTCAGTAATGGCATTTGAGCAGGCTTCTGGAATGAATTTTGCTCATTAGGCGGGGATCCACTGTACTTGAAATGCTGTTATTAGTTATGTGCTACATCAAGACTATAAATCTTATTAACCATAAAATGTTTTGGCTACCTCACAGTAGTAATAAGGTAAAATAATGAATAATTAAAACTTACCACTCTTAACCCTTTCAGGGTCCAAGGCCATTTTTGGAAGGGGTGCGCCAGTGTCCAAGAATTTAAAAAAAAAAAAATTCTTATTTTTACTTATGAAATGGTAGAGAATCTTTTTCTGAAGGTAATAAAACAAAAAGTACGAAATTTGATTGAAAAATTACGAAATTATGCTCGCGAATTTTGATGTGTCAGAGATTTTGCCGACTTTGACTCCCATTTTAGGCCAATTACATTATATCAGTCGACCAAATTCTTAGCTATTTCACTAGTATTACTTCTATTCTATCGATTGAGCACAAGAAATTGCCCAGTCAACTGTTTCAACTCCAAAATAAAGTGATTGGAAATTGGTAATTTAGCCAATTTAACTCAAAGTTCAAAATATTCAAATTTCAAAATAGGGTGCAGAATAAACAATGCAGGCATTCCTGGCACTAAACTAACATTTCCTCTGTTCATTAGTTACGTTTTCAGTCTTTACAAATGAATTCCGTTTTAATTTTTTATTCACATAATGAATTTTTATTCAAACCAAAAAATGGAAGATTTACTGTTATTCAATAATATAATAATTGTACAAATAATATCACCACATTTGTGAACGTATATTAGACCCACCAGCTGGCGCGTATTAGACGTGTGAGGTCATTTGTTTACTCTTGAACATCGGCAAAAATTTAACATTTCCGCTAATTTGAGCTCAGTTTCAAGCCATTTCCAGTACTAAAACCAATCAAAATCATCTCCATATCTGTAATATATCTTCTATTCTATCAAATGAGACCAAGAAATCGCAAATATAACTATAAAAAGTATACGAAAAAACACTGCAAAGTCTCTGTTTTAATCGAAAATTACGGTTTCAGTTTTTTTCTCTCATTATGCACTGTGTGCTGCAGGATTTGTTTTATGTGGTGCACACTTACCACATACTGTAGATGTATTCTCTCATATCTAGGCCCATTTATTATCTGAGTGAGCTGAGCTCATGACGTAGAACTACGGTTTGGACCCAGAACTCAAAGCCGTAGAACTACGGCACGGACCCTGAAAGGGTTAACCTGTCTAGACTTAAGTATTAGGATTAGTCTTCCCGAAATGCCGTGGCATGATAGTTTCTTTCTCTGTACCTAACAAATCATAAAACATAATCTCACATTGTAAACTTTGCAAATATGTAAATAAATTTTGTATTGTATCAACAATTTTATTTGTTAATGAATGTTAATGAATTTGTGAATTTCCTGTCCTTAACATACTTCCCTTGCTTTACTCTCTTCTCTGTGGAACAACCTTAAGCATTTTTTTTTCTAAAGTGTTACCTATATTTAATGTTTTGTACCATACTCTTTATACATTAAAAAAAACAGACTTCTTTTTTCCTCTTGCACAAATAACCCGCACATAGGAGAAAGAAACTTATGACAATACAGTGGACCCTCGGTTTTCATTGAAAATTCTTTCCAGAATGCTGTTCAAACGCCGTTACCAAACGAATTTGTTCCCATAAGTACAAATGTAAGTTCGATTAGTCATTTCAGACCCCTAAAAATACACTTACAAAAGCTCTTACAAATATACACTTACATAATTGTTCAAGTTTGGAGGTGAACGAAAACCGAGGATCCACTGTACAGTGGTCCCTCGGTTTTCGCCGAAAATTCGTTCCAGAATGCTGCTCAAGTGCCATTACCGAACGAATTTACTTCCTTAAGAAATAATGTCACGTAGGTTAGTCTATTTCAGACCCCCAAAAATACACTTGCAACAGCACTTACGAAAATACACTTACATAAATGTTCGAGTTTGGAGATGCACGAAAACCGAGGGACCAGTGTATTTTGGTTCAACCTGGACTATTAAGTAGTCATGCACTGTGTATAACTAGTTAACGGTCCAATACGGACCAAAATGTCATAAGTTTCTTTTCCCTGTGTGTAGGCTATTTGTGCATTGTTCCTGTCATGGTATTGTGCCTTTTTATTCTTTTTTTTTATCCTCTTCATTTGGGAGGAAATTGTTGCTTAACTCTCTTTACTTTCCTAGTGTATCTTAGTACTTACTCTTACTTCCTTTACTCTGATAATTTCTGTATGTTCTTGCCTGGTGTGTGTTTGCTATTTTATTATTTTGTTGCAATGTTTCTCCATTCTTTTATTAATAGATTATAAGTATCTTGATAATCTGTGCTCTGTTTTAATTTTATTATGGATTTATATTTTGTCCCAGGACATACTACTATCATAGATATAAAGTGTGTAGAATAATTGTGGAAAATTGTAGTACATAGGGAATGATATCAATCTGATGTAATTGTGAGGTGCAGAGCACTTAGGAAGCTGTTTGGCTGCCCCTGGAGCACTAGCAAGATCACAGAGACTCAAGCCAATTTCTCTTCTCTTCTAGGGATTCTGGGATGTCCTCATGCCCCCTACCACCCTGATCTCGCAGCATCACCACCACAACACCCACCAACAGTTATATCACCAGAAACCACAAGTGATACGAAGGTACCATTGTCCCTACTGTGGAATTGCTATGAGCCATCGAAATAACATGAGAAAACACATCAGGACTCATACTGGAGAAAAACCTTACTATTGTAAACTATGTGACTATCGTGCCCCGAGGAAAGACATGGCAGAGAAACACGTGTACATTAAGCATCCAGGGCAGGAACTTGGTGTGGTGGCCTGTGATTCCTCATTAATTGCATAGTCAATATTGAATACTACTCTTGATAATCAGAACAGAGGTGGAAACTAAGGAATAGGCTGATTAGACTGACAAGAAATGTGCATCTTGAAAATCAGTGGCACTTCATTGGTATCCGAGCATGAAAAAAGGAATAGTTGACAGGGCTTATATTAATACTTCAAGAATTTTATTTATTTCATTATGGTAGTATTATTGGTGTTATTTGTGTGCGTATGGTAGAGTAAGGTACAGTGTCAGTGTAAGCTGTGTATAAGATTTGATTATTGGGTGAGACTATGTAATATGTTTTAAAGCTCATGAATGTATCTTGTAGGAATTTAATCTTTTTTTTTTTAATTAAGAGAGCAACAGTTAATCAAACATTGGTCCAAAGATGACATTTGCTTTCATATCTATACACTTGGCATTTATCATCTTCAGAGGAAAAACTAAAATAAATAAATAATGTGTGTGTGTGTATACATACATGTATGTATGTATGTGTGTGTGTATATACTCACCTAGTTGTTGTGGTTGCAGGGGTCGAGTCATAGCTCCTGGCCCCGTTTCTTTGCTGATCGCTGCTAGGTCCACACACTCCTTTCTCCATGAGCTTCATCAAACCTCCTCTTAAAGCTGTGTATTGATCCTGCCTCCACTACATCACTCCATATTGTTCCACTTCCTGACAACTCTGTGACTGAAGAAATACTGTACTTCCTAATATCCCTGTGACCCATCTGAGTTTTCAACTTCCAGCTGTGACCCCTTGTTGCTGTGTCCCATTTCTCAAATCCTCTCAGTATTTTATATGTCATCATCATGTCCCCCCATCCCTTCTGTCCTCCAATGCTGTCAGGCTGACTCCCCTTAACTTTTCCACTTAGAGCATACCTCTTAGGTCCAGGATTAGTCTTGTAGCAAACCTTTGCACTTTCTCTAATTTCTTGACGTACTTGACTAGGTGTAGGTTCCATACTGGTGCTGCATACTCCAATATGGGCCTGACATACACAGTGTACAGTGTCTTGAATAACTCCTTACTTAGATATCGAAACACTATTCTTAGGTTTGCCAGGTGCCCATATGCTACAGCTGTTATTAGGTTGATGTGTGCCTCAAGAGATGTGCTAAGTATGATGCTCACCCCAAGATCCTTTTCCTTAAGTGAATTTTGTAGTCTTTAACCTCCTCAGCTGTACTCCGTCTGCAGTCTTCTTTGTCCTTCCCCTAACTTTATGACTTTGTACTTGCTGGGGTTAAACTCCAGAAGCCATTTGTTGGACCAGGATTCCAGCCTGTCCAGATCTCCTTGTAGGCTTATCTGATCCTTGCCCACTCTTCTCCTCATTAGCTTCACAACATCTGTGAACAGGGACACCTCTGAATCTATCCCTTCTGTCATGTCATTCATATATACATACAGTGGACCCTCAGTTTTCGTACAGCTCCCAACTCGAACAATTATGTAAGTGTATTTTTGGGGGTCTGAAACGACTAATCTAATTTACATTTGTCGTTATGGGAACACATTCGTTCGGTAACGGCACTCGAACAGCATTCTGGAAAGAATTATCAACGAAAACCGAGGGTCCACTGTACTAGAAGCAGCACCGAACCTGGCACTGACCCCTGTGGAACCCCCCTCGACACATTCACCCACTCTGACACCTCATCACGTACCAACACCATTTGTGTACACACACACACTCACACTAACTCACACTCTCTCACACTCACACTCATACATTGAAGGTGGTGGGTCTAGCTAATACAGTGGACCTCCGGATTACGTCATTATTTTGTTCCAGAATGCTGTTCAATTGCCGTTACCAAACAAATTTGTTCCCATAAGGAATAATGTAAATTAGATTAGTCCTTTTAGACCCCCAAAAATACACTTTCAAAAACACTTACAAAAATACACTTACATAATTGTTCGAGTTTGGAGCATAACGTAAACCGGGGGTCCACTGTATCTGTTCATGGATCCTGAGAGAGGGAGCAGAGGCACTCGTGTGTGCCATTAATAACAATCTTCAACAAATCTATCTAATCAGGGCAGCAGTGATGTGGAAGACAGTAAATGTAGTCCCAGTCTTTACATAAGGAGACAGACAGGCAGCATTAAACTACAGACCAGTGTCATTAACATGTATAGTATGTAGTCATGGAGAAAATTATCAGAAGAGTGGTGGAGCACCTAGAAAGGAATGGGTTCATATGTGACAACCAGCATGGCTTCAGGGATGGAAAATCTTGTCACAAACCTACTGGAGTTCTATGGCAAGGTAAGAGAAATAAAACAGGAGGGAAAGAGGGATGGGTAAATTGCATTTTCTTGGACTGTAAGAAGGCTTTTGACACAGTACCACATGAGACAGGTACAGAACCTAGAGGAGCAGGCAGGAATAACAGGAAAAGCACTGCAATGGATCAAAGCATACCCAACAGGAAGGAATCAAGTGATGGTTCATGATGAGGTGCTGTGACAGGTGAAGTGCATGTGACAAGTGAGGTTCACGTGACAAGTGAGGTTCACATGACAAGTGAGGTTCACGTGACAAGTGAAGTGCAAATGACAAGTGAGGTGCATATGACAAGTGAAGTTCCACAAGGATCTGTCCTAGGGCCAGTGCTGTTTCCTGTATATGTGAATGACGTGACAGAAGGGATAGTCAGAGGTATCCTTGCTCACACATGATGTAAAAGTAGTGAGAAGAATACAGCAAGTCCTCGGTTAACATCGTTGATAGGTTCTTGGAAACTGCGACTTCAAGTGAAACGACATGTAATGAGACCAATTTTACCATAGGCTAATTGATATGAGCATCAGGGGTGCACAGTGCACCTTTAGCACTCATTGCATCAAGATTAAATCAAGGAAAATTTGTTTACAAAGTGAAAATTGTAAGGAGCACCTTCTACCAGCAGGCAGTTCAAAAACAAATGTGCAAACTCCACACAGACAGTGACCTCAGCCAGGAATCAATTTTTTTTCCTCATCGATGTTATAATGAAATGACATTGAATGATATGACGTTAAGGGGGGACTTACTGTACAAGCGGAAGAGGACCAAGAAAGGTGACAGAGGGATTTGGACAGGTAACAGTCCTGCTCAGACAAATGGCTCCTGAAGTTTAACCCTACCAAGTGCAAAGTTATGAAGCTTGGGGAATGGCAAAGAAGACCGCAAATGGAATACAGGCTCAATGGGCAAAGGCTGGAAACCTCAGTCAAAGATTAGGACTTTGGGGTGAATATCATAACAAGCCTATCCCCTGAGGCACACATCTATTAACTCTTTCAGGTTCGGAACACCTGATCTGAGAATGGCTATCATGGTCGAAGAATTTAAAAAAAAAACAATATTTTTTATTATGAAATTATAGAGAATATTTTTCCGAAGGTAATGAAACCAAAAGTATGAAATTTGATAGAAAACTTATGGAATTACACTCTTGTAAAGTTAGTGGTCTCGGCGATATTTATGCATCGGCAATTTCGCCCACTTTGAGCCCTATTTTCGACTAATTCCATTGTTCCAGTCAACCAAACTTATAGCTATTTCATTAGTATTCCTTCTGTTGTTTGAGCACAAGAAACCACCCATTTACCTATTTCAACTACCCAATAAAGTGATCAGAAATTGGTAATTTGGCCAATTTCACACACAGTTAAAAAATTGCCAATTTAAAAATAGGGTCCAGAATAAACACATTCCTAGCACTAAAAAAAAGCATTTCCTCTGTTCAATAGTCACATCCTCAGGCTTCTTCTATATTATGGTTGCTTTCCATTTTGAATTTTTATTCACACAAAAATTTTTTTTTATCTGTTATGCAGACTACTGAATCGTTGTAATATAATTGTATATATAATATCAGTGCATTCCTGAACGTGTATTAGACTGACCAGTTGGACATATATTGGATGAGTGATGTAATTTGTTGTACTGTGGAATATCGGCAAAATTGAACGTTTCCGCTACTTTGAGCTCAGTTTCAAGCTACTTTCAGTCTGAAATCAATCAAAATTATCTCTATTTCTGTATTATATCTTTCATTTTGCAAAATTAGACCAAGAAACCGAGAATATACCGCAAAGTCACTGCTTTAAACCAAAAACGTGGTCGTAGTTTTTTCCCATTATGCACCGAGTGCTGCAGGATTTTTGTATATGGTGCACACTTACCACATAGACCCATTCTCTCATATCTAGGTTCAAATTTACCGCTCACAGTTTATCTGACAGCTGAGCTCATCACGTAAAACTGTGTCACTGACCTGTAATTCAAAGCCGTAGTACTATGGCATCCACCCTCAAAGGGTTAAATAATTGCACTTCCGGCAAATCTAATAGTTTTTTGACATCAGATTAAGGAGTTGTTCACAAAACTGTACACTGTGCATGTCAGGGCCATAGTAAGGTATGCAGCACCAGGATGAAACCCACATCTGGTCAGTCATATCAAGAAATTAGAGAAAGTGCAGAGGTTTGCATCAAGACTAGTCCCAGAGCTAAGAGGTATGTCCTATGAGAAGAAGTTAAGGGAACTTGGACTAGTGAGGGTATGATAATGACGTACAAAATACTGAGAGGAATTGACAAGGTGAACAGGGACAGAATGTTTTGGAGATGGGAAATAGGAACAAGAGGGCACAGCTGGAAGTTGAAAATACAGATGAGTCTTAGGGATGTTAGGAAGTATTTCTTCAGCCTTAGAGTTGTCAGGAAGTGGAATGATCTAAAGAGTGAAGTGGTAGAGGTGGGATCCATACATAGCTTGAAGAAGAGGTACGACAAGGCTCTTGAAGCTGGGGAGAGAGTGGACCTAATAGCAACCAGCGAAGAGGTGGGGCCAGGAGCTGTGAATCAACCCCTGCAACTACATATAGGTGTGTACGCACACGCAGAATAAACCTTTATGTTAGACACATTCTATTAACACTGAAATATTGCAGCATTTTTTCAGTTAACACTGTGACAGTATGCCACGTCATGGGAACTTTCCTCTCTGTCTCATGGTCAGCCTCCAGGTGAGGCCATTATCTATATGGGGAAGCCAAGTCTCAGTCTTAATACGAAAAAAACTCCCTCACCATCAGTTCTGTGTGGGTACACATTCTATACCATACTCACCAAGTGATAGTGAATACATTTTTTATCTTTTCCTCAGCCCATCGCATCTCTGGATAGTAAACATGGCACCTAAGAGAAACAAGTGACACTGAAAGTCCCAAAAAGAAGTATAAGCATGAAAGACTTGGTGTTCTGAAAAAAAAAATGGGATTTTAGATAAGTTTTAAAGTGGAGTAAGTGTGATGAAGATGGCATGAGCCTAGGGTCTGAATGAAGCATCAGTTTGTTTAATTAAAATAAATGAAGCAAAGATAAGAACTTGTATAATGAGTAATGCAAGTTATGATGTTCTGAAAAGAATAACACATAGGCCACAACAGCCCAAGATGACAAAATTATTGAGCCTAGTGGTTTAAGCAGAAAACCTTAGAGTACTATAAAACTGTGCGTGTTTACTTCTGGTTGGTTCCACAATTTTTAATTTACACAGTGATGCTGCTGCTGGGAATTTCCCTGCAAGACTTTCTGTGCTTGAAAAGGTAAAGGCCTAAGCACTTTGCCCATTATTTGGAGGTCTAACCAGACAGCATGGATAACTGAGGTAGGGTAAAAATGTTTATTGCTACTTGTTTTGCATATTTTATGCTGAAAAGATTGTGTATTAAATTATTAATATTGCATGGCAGTGCATTAGCCTCCTCCATTTTCTCTGGAAAGAATAGATGGTATACCGTGTTAAACACAAGTGTCAATCACCAGCTTACCCCACACGTTATTAAGTGAGTTTATTTAGTAACTTAAGTTTTTATTTAGGATTTGGGCACATAAACTAATACAGTGGACCCCCAGTGTTCGTGATGCTCCAAACTCGAACAATTATGTAAGTGTATTTTTGTAAGTGCTTTTGTAAGTGTATTTTTACGGTCTAAAAGGACTAGTCTAATTTACATTATTCCTTATGGGAATAAATTTGTTTGGTAACGGACTTGAACAGTATTCTGGAACGAAAAAATCACGAAAACCGGAGGTCCACTGTATTTTTAAATCAGTAAATGTCATCCACAATGTAAGGTGTCAAAAATGTCATTATTTTTATTAAATAAGAAATTTTATATGTTTGGCATTTTTTAGAGGGGCCCCAGAAATGCAACCCTATTTTTCTCATATGTTCTTAGTTTATTTTAAAGTTCATAAATTTTTAATCAGATGTCATTTTCAGGAATGTAGCTACTGACTTACATGATAAGCTACTGCATATGTACAATTGACTGTTGTTTAACATGGTACGTAGTTTACATTACAGAAAACTGTGTTAGTAGAATTAACCCTTAAAAAGCGTATGACATACAACATATGTCCATCTAGATGATTGCGCATGACGTATGCCATACATCAATTTTTTCCTACATTGAAATTTGTGTGTTGTCAGGCATCTCAGGCCCAAGAAAAAAATTGCTAACTGCAGGGTCAGCCATTCTCACAGTGGCTGGCTGGAAAATGGTGATTCATGTGAGAGTGAGGAATATAATTCTAATACAAAATGAAAATATGGCACACAGTGCACCCCCAGTAAACCTGATAACACCAACAGCCCTACCTGGAGGGTGTTCCAGGAGACAATGCCCCCATGGTTCGGTCTATGACCAGGCTTCACAGTGGATCAGGACCTGATTAAGCTGTTACTGCCGGCTGCACACAATCCAACATACTAACTACAGCCTGTCTCGTCAGTTACTGACTTTAGGTAACTATCCAGTTCCCTCATGAAGACAGCTAGGGGTCTATTGATAAACCCCTTTTGTATGCTGAGAGACAGTTGAACAGTCTTGAGCCCCTGACACTTATTGTCATCTTTTAGTGTACTCATGGTACGCAAAATGTGTGATGAATGAATAACAAGAAAAATTGGTAGATGGTTCTATAACTTTCTAACAAATAGAATATGAAGAGTAATAGTACTGTAAACAGAGAAAGTCAGATGGCTACAGTGAAAAGCTTTGTTCCACAAGGCACAATACTCTCTGACATAGACAGAGATGTAAGCCATAGCACAATGTCTCCCTTTACCAATGATACTTGAATTTGCATGACAGTGTCATCCATTGAAGACTCCCAAGTCTCTAAGTGGATATCATCCAAATCTTTAAGTGGGCCACAGAAAACAGTATGATGTTCATTGAGGACAAATTTCAATAACGTACTCCGATATGGAAAACTCAAGGAAATTAAAATTGAATCGGAGTACAAAACAAATTCCAATTACATAATAAAGCGAAAAACTAACGTGAAAGATCTAGGAGTGATAATGTAAGAGGATCTCACTTTCAGATATCACAACAATGTATGTATCTACAACAGCTGTTAGGAAAATGATACGATGGATAATGAGAACCTTCAGAACTAGGAATGCCAAGCCCGTGATGATTTTCTTCAAATTGCTTGTTCTCTCTAGACTGGAATATTGCTGTACACTAATGGCCCCTTTCAAGGCAGGCGAAATTGCAGACCTGGAGTATATACAGAGAACTTTCACGGCACATATAAGTACAATAAATCATCTAAATTACTGGGAATGGTTGAAATCCCTTGATTTGTACTCCCTGGAATGCAGGCAAGAAAGGTACAAGATAATATACACTTTGAAAATCCTAGAGGGACTAGTCCCAAATCTGCACACAAAAATCACTCCCTACGAAAGCAAAAAACTCGGCAGGAGAGGCAACATCCCCCCAATGAAAAGCAGGGGCGCCATGAGTATGCTAATAGAAAAACACAAGTGTCAGGGGCCCAAGACTGTTCAACTGCCTCCCAGCATACATAAGGGGGATTACCAATAGACACTTGGCTGTCTTCAAGAAGGCGCTGGACTGGCACATAAAGTCAGTCTCTGACCAGCCGGGCTGTGGTTCGTACGTTATCTTGTGTGCAGCCAACAGTAACAGCCTGGTTGATCAGGCTCTGATCCACCTCAAGGCCTGGTTACAGACCAGGTCGCTGGGGTGTTGACCCCTGAAACCCTTTCCAGGTATACTCCAGGTAACCCTGCACCACTTGCACCACCTGCAGAGTCTTGCTTTCGTAGGGATTGACTTCTGTGTGCAGATTTGGGACTAGTCCCTCTAGGATTTTCCAGGTGTAAATTATGATGCATCTTTCTTGCCTGTGTTCCAAGGAGTACAGGTCAAGAGACTTCAAATGGTCCCAGTAAGGGAGGTGTTTGATTGTACAGTGGACCCCCGGTTAACGGCCGGCTCCAAACACTAACATTTATGTAAGTGTATTTTTTTAAGTGCTTTTGTAAGTGTATGTTTGGGGGTCCAAAAAGACTACTCTAATTTACATTATTCCTTAAGTTAATAAATTTGTTCGGTAACAGCACTTGAACAGCATTCTGGAACGAATTATGGCCGTTAACTGGGGGTCCACTGTACTTATATATGAAGTGAAGGCTCTATGTATATTCTCCAGATCTGCAATTTCACTTGCCTTGAAAGGGGCTTAGTGTACAGCAGTATTCCAGCCTAGATGGAACCAGTAACTTGAAGAGAATCATTGGCTTGGCATCTCTTATTTTCAAGGTTCTCATTATCTATCCTCTGCCTGGGGCAGAGTGCATGGGCATATTGTTAATTGTTTTTTTGTTTTTCAAAGTCCAGTGGTGGTAGGGTTATGTCAGAAAGTCTGGAGATATTGACAATATTTTTAGTCTCAGTCATAAAAAAAATTGTTCAGATTGTCAACACTTAGTATGATTATTGGCTTATTAAATGCCAAGTCATATTGAGACTTCAGTATCTCACTTATTTCTTTGCTGTCATCAGTGAGTCCCAAAGGCCCAACACTGAATGTTTTTTTGCCCTAGATATGGCATATGAAAATTATTTTGAATTTCTTTCAGTTTCATTAATTGCTTTAAGTTCTTTTTGTCTCCTGGATCCTGTATGATTCATTTAACTTTAAGTTCAGTATGAGAAGCTCTGTGATTCTTTGCCTTCACCTGTAGAGGGACTGTCTCTCTCTTTCTAGTTTACATTTTCTCTTCATTTTTCTTAGGGAAATATGCCTTGAGCATACTTCAAGTTCCACAGAGTAAATCCTTTCTAGGCACTGAATTGGACCCTTCCAACACCACATGTGGTATTATCAGCACCTCTGAAAACCACCAGGTGCTATGCCAACACATGTGACACCACCAGCTGCCATGCCAACACCACATGTAGCACTAATAGCATCCTTGACACTGCCAACTCCTCTGCCAGCACTACATGTGACACCACCAGCTGCCCTACCAACACCAAATGTGACACCAGCTACCCTGCCAACACCACATGTGACACCAGCTACCCTGCCAACACCACATGTGACACCAGCTACCCTGCCAACACCACATGTGACACCAGCTACCCTGCCAACACCACATGTTACATCTCTAGCTGCTCTCCCAACATTACATGTGGCACCACCAATACACTTTATACCACTAGTTGTCTTTCCAAAACTGTGTGGGACGCTACCAGCTGCCCTTCCAACACAGTTTTTTTCACTAGCAGCACCCAAAGCAACAACACTTGCCCTCTTAACATCACATGAGACCACCTGGTGCCCTACCAGCAACAATTGTGGCACTACCAGCACTGCTAATACCACCAGTTATTGTGCCAATACGACATGTGACAACAGCTGGTCTGCCAACTTCACATTTTTTTTTTTTTTTAATTTTGCATAAAATTGGCCAAATTACCAAATTCTGTGCACTTTATAGGATAGTTTTGATAATTATACTCATTCGATTGAATGGAAGGCATACTAGCAAAATAGCTAAGAATTAGGTCAAATTGAGCAATGGAATTTGCTTGAAATAGGACTCAAAGTTTGCGAAATTGCCATTTTATTAAATGCACCCAGACCGCTAACTTTGCACCTGCATAATTCCATAAGTTTTCTATCAAATTTCATATTTTTGATGTCATTACCTTTAGGAAAAGATGCTCTACCATTTCAGTTTTTTTTTTTTTTTAATGTGGACACTGAGCACTTATAATTTCAGGGATCTGGACAGAAAAAGGGTGAAGGATTAAAGAGCATATAAGAAAAATAGGGTTAAGTTCATGGGACCCCCAAAGTGCCAAACGTGATCTGCCACCATTATCTGCCAACTTTAATAAAAATGCCATATTACTGACCATAAGTTTTTTACCAAATATAAATGCCCAGAGTAATATCCCCTATCTTATGAGTGCAATCTATTTCCCAAAATTATGAAAAAAAAATAATAACGAAAAAACTTTCTCAGGTTTTCGCCATGTCCTGTTGTTATTGTTGGGTTTAATTAAGGGTTGATAAGTGAAGGGTCTCTGTGACAGTCTCACTGCTGAGATTGACTACCAGAATGTCTTGGTGAATATAAGCTTTTTAATTCATGTTAATGATTTTATTTAAATAAAAATTTAAAAACACAGTATCATTTTACTTACATATGCAGTAGTAGAAATAAGGGTAGAGAGGAGCAGAGGGAGGAGTCACCTCTCACTTTGTATATAAACATTATCTCCAGTATCCTCACAGTGTAGTCCTCATGATGCAAAGGATATGAAAACTACAGGTATTGACTACACAGGAAGCAGATAATTTAGTCACATGTTTATACATGTACATGTTTATAGAGGGGCAACGGATATATCGGATCATTATTTAGTTGTAGCTACAGTTAGAGTAAGAGGTAGATGGGACATAAGGAAAATGGCAACAGCAAGTAAGAGAGAGGTGAAAGTGTATAAACTAAGGGAGGAGGAAGTTAGGGTGAGATATAAGCAACTATTGGCAGAAAGGTGGGCTAATGCAAGTAGTAGTAGGAAGGGGGGGTTAAAGAGGGTTGATAGTTTTAAAAATGCAGTATATTAGAATGTGGGGCAGAAGTTTGTGGCTATAGGAGGGTGGGTGCAGGAGGAAAGTGGAGTGATTGGTGGAATGATGAAGTAAAAGGTGTGATAAAAGAGAAAAAGGAAGCTTATGAGAGGTTTTTACAAAACAGAAGTGTTGTAAGAAGAGCAGAGTATATGGAGAGTAAAAGAAAGGTGAAGAGAGTGGTGAGAGAGTGCAAAAGGAGAGCAGATGAAAGAGTGGGAGAGGCACTGTCAAGAAATTTTGCTGAAAATAAGAAAAAGTTTTGGAGTGAGATAAACAAGTTTAGAAAGCCTAGGGAATGAATGGATTTGTCAGTTAAAAACAGAGTAGGGGAGTTAGTAGATGGGGAGCTGGAGGTATTAAGTAGATGGCGGGAATATTTTGAGGAACTTTTAGATGTCGATGAAGAAAGGGAGGCGGTAATTTCATGCACTGGTCAAGGAGGTATAACATCTTTTAGGAGTGAGGAAGAGCAGGATGTGAGTGTGGGGGAGGTGCGTGAGGCATTACATAGAATGAAAGGGGTTAAAGCACTTGGAACTGACGGGATCATGACAGAAATGTTAAAAGCAGAAGGGGATATTGTGTTGGAGTGGTTGGTATTTTTGTTTAATAAATGTATGAAAGAGGGGAAGGTATCTAAAGATTGGCAGAGAGCGTGTATAGTTCCTTTATATAAAGGGAAGGGTGACAAAAGAGATTGTAAAAATTATAGGGAAATAAGTTTACTGAGTATACCAGGTAAAGTGTACGGTAGGGTTATTATTGAAAGAATTAGGGGTAAGACAGAGAGTAGGAATGCAGATGAGCAAGGTTTTAGAGTGGGTAGGGGATGTGTAGATCAAGTGTTTACATTAAAGCATATATGTGAACAGTATTTAGATAAAGGTAGTGAAGTTTTCATTGCATTTATGGATTTAGAAAAAGCATATGAGTGGATAGGGGAGCAATGTGGCAGATGTTGCAAGTGTATGGAATAGGTAGTAAATTACTAAATGCTGTAAAGAATTTTTATGAGGATAGTGAGGCTCAGGTTAGGGTGTGTAGGAGAGAGGGAGATTACTTCCCGGTAAAAGTAGGTCTTAGACAGGGATGTGTGATGTCACCATGGTTGTTTAATATATTTATAGATGGGGTTGTAAAAGAAGTAAATGCTAGGGTGTTGGGGAGAGGAGTGGGATTAAATTATGGGGAATCAAGTACAAAATGGGAGTTGACACAGTTACTTTTTGCTGAGGATACTGTGCTTATGGGAGATTCTAAAGAAAAGTTGTGAAGGTTAAGGGACGAGTTTGGGAGGGTGTGTAAAGGTAGAAAGTTGAAAGTGAACATAGATAAGAGTAAGGTGATGAGGGTATCAAACAATGTAGATAAAGAAAAATTTGATATCACATTGGAGAGAGGGAGTATGGAAGAAGTGAATGTTTTCAGATATTTGGGAGTTGACTTGTCAGTGGATGGGTTTATGAAGGATGAGGTTAACCATAGAATTGATGAAGGAAAAAAGGTGAGTGGTGCGTTGAGGTATCTGTGGAGATAAAAAAACGTTATCTATGGAGGCAAAGAAGGGAATGTATGAAAGTATAGTGGTACCAACACTCTTATATGGGTGTGAAGCTTGGGTTGTAAATGTTGCAGCAAGGAGGCGGCTGGAGGCAGTGGAGGTGTCCTGTCTAAAAGCAATGTGTGGTGTAAATATTATGCAGAGAATTTGGAGTGTGGAAATTAGAAGGTGTGGAGTTACTAAAAGTACTGTGGACCCCCGGTTTATGTACTGCTCCCAACTCCAACTATTATGTAAGTGTATTTTTGTAAGTGCTTTTGTAAGTATATTTTTGGGGGTCTAAACAAACTAATCTAATTTACATTATTCCTTATGGGAACAAATTCGTTTGGTACCAGCACTCGAACAACATTCTGGAACGAATTATAGCCGTTAACCGGGGGTCCACTGTATTAGTCAGAGGGGTTGTTGAGGTGGTTTGGTCATTTAGAGAGAATGGATCAAAGTAGAATGACTTGGAGAGCATATAAATCTGTAGGGGAAGGAAGGAGGGGTAGGGGTCGTCCTCGAAAAGGTTGGAGGGAGGGGGTAAAGGAGGTTTTGTGGGCAAGGGGCTTGGACTTCCAGCAAGCGTGTGTGAGCGTGTTAAATAGGAGTGAATGGAGACGAATAGTTTTTGGGACCTGACGAGCTGTTGGAGTGTGAGCAGGGTAATATTTAGTGAAGGGATTTAGGGAAACCGGTTATTATAGATTTAGCCGGACTTGACTCCTGGAAATGGGAAGTACAATGCCTGCACTTTAAAGGAGGGGTCTGGGATATTGACAGTTTGGAGGGACTATTCTAAACTGTCGTATCTGAGCACCTCTGCAAAGACAGTGATTATGTATGAGTGAGGTGAAAGTGTTGAATGATGATGAAAGTATTTTCTTTTTTGGGATTTTCTTTCTTTTTGGGTCACCCTGCCTCGGTGGGAGACGGCCGACTTGTTGAAAAAAAAAAAATGTTAATTAGACCTGTGAATGTCATAGTAATAAACAGTTTAGATATAAACAGTGTGTGGTGCCCCTGTAAACTCCAAACACAAACATTTATCAGGGTGGTGCCTCAGGATTGTCCCTTCACTTTCTTATTTAATTACATTTCACACTGTCATCAATCACCAGGATATTCAACAATTGTATAAATACACCTCAGGTAAGTAAATGAATAATTGGATTTCTGCACCAACCTTGGTGTGTGGACACACCACTCTCACCTCAACATTGGTGACAAGTTTTTTCCCATTCTCTCTGGGAAACTTGTCCTCATCTTTTTCTCCCTGCTAGGCACATTAAACAGAGGCACCATTCATAGACTTTTTTTTTTTTCCTGTGGATATTTCAGTTTTTAGTGGAAAGCTAGTTACTGAATGTAGGTGAGTGTCAGCATCGTGCATTGCTAAGGTTATTAGACTTGAAGGTCCAGTTGAACAAATTGGTAACTTTCTATTACTGTTTCTACTTGCAAAGGGAACTCCTGTTCACTTTCTTTTCATCGCCCAGTAAAGAGTTAAGCAGCACTTCCTAACACAGGGAAGCAGGGGCTTTTGGCATGTACACCCCACTACTATAACTCCTCGTACAACTATGTATCATGTCTCAATAAACTATTATTATTATTATTAAAGCTGACGATGGCCACTGAAGCCCCCAACAAGAAGAATGAAAAGTTACAACAAAATTATAGGTTACTAACCTTAGTGTAGTACCTTTAACTAGTGTCCCTTAACTTTATATCACACTAATTGAGTGTTACGGTGTACTCATTGAAGCTAGGTCACAAAATTTTAGTGTTGTCAAAAACTTGTTAATAGAGTGCGTGTGAATCAATGATTTACTGTACATACTGTATACATACAGTGGACCCCCGAGTTTCGGCCATAATTCATTCCAGAAGGCTGTTCAAGTGTCATTACCGAACGAATTTGTTCCCATAAGGAATAATGTAAAGTAGGTTAGTCCGTTTCAGACCCCCAAAATACACTTACAAAAGCACTTACAATATTACACTTACATAATTGTTCGAGTTTTGAGGTGGTCGAAACTCAGGGGTCCACTGTACATGAATCCATGCACACACACGCATGCATGCCCACACGCACTCACACACACACACACACTCACACACACACTTCACGCACGGAGGGCCCGGGTTCAATTCCCGGCGGGGCCAAAACATTTTGAAGTGTTTCGTTACACACACACACACACACACATACATACAACAGGCCTAGTGTCTAATCGACATGTGCCTAGGACAAAATGGTAACTAACACACACACACACACACTACACACACACACACACACACACACACACACACACACACACACACACACACACACACACACACACACACACACACACATGCATGCGCTTGTGCAAAAAAAAATATAAGTGTCTTTGACAACTAATAATTAACTAACACACTCATACACAGTGTTTGAATGATAGTGTAATGACTTGGAGAAGGAAGTGGTAGAGGCAGGATCCATACATAACTTTACGAAGAGGTACAATAAGGCTCTTGATACCAGGAGTGGACCTAGTACTAATCAGCAGAGAGGCAGGGCCAAGAACTGTGACCCAACCCCTCCATGTTACCTGACCTCAGTATATACCATACCTCCATGTTATCTGACCTCAGTATATACCATACCTCCATGTTACCTGACCTCAGTATATACCATACCCTCCATGTTATCTAACCTCAGTATATACCATACCCTCTTATGTTATCTGACCTCAGTATATACCATACCCTCCATGTTATTTGACCTCAGTATATACCATACCCTCCATGTTATCTGACTTCAGTATATACCATACCCTCCATGTTATCTGACCTCAGTATATGCCATACTGTACCTTCCATGTTATCTGACCTCAGTATATACCACACCCTCCATGTTATCTGACCTCAGTATATACCATACCTTCCATGTTATCTGACCTCAGTACAGTGGACCTCCGAGTTACGTAAAAACTTCATTCCAGAAGCCTGCTCAAGTGCCATTACCGAACGGATTTACTCCCTTAAGGAATAATGTCACGTAGGTTAGTCTATTTCAGACCCCCAAAAATACACTTCCACAAGCACTTACAATATTATACTTACATAATTGTACGATTTCCGGGGTGTTCGTTACTCGGGGGTCCACTGTATATACCATACCTCCATGTTACCTGACCTCAGTACAGTGGACCCCCGGTTTACATTATTAATTCGTTCCAGAATGCTGTTCAAGTACCGTTGCCAAACGAATTTGTTCCCATAAGGAATAATGTAAATTAGATTAGTCTTTTTAGACCCTCAAAAATACTTACAAAAGCACTTACATAATTGTTCGAGTTTGGAGCTGTACATAAACCGGGGGTCCACTGTATATACCATACCCTCCATGTTATCTGACCTCAGTATATACCATACCCTCCTTGTCATCTAACCTCAGTATACAGTGGACCCCCGAGTAACGAACACCCCAGAAATCGTACAATTATGTAAATATAATATTGTAAGTGCTTGTGGAAGTGTATTTTGGGGGGTCTGAAATAGACTAACCTACGTGACATTATTCCTTAAGGGAGTAAATTCATTCGGTAATGGCACTTGAGCTGGCTTCTGGAATGAAGTTTTTACGTTACTCGGGGGTCCACTGTATATCAGGGGTAGGCAAGTTCTTCGATAAGAGGAGCCACATATAATACTTTTCATACATTTTTGAATGTTCAAGAACCTCAAAAAATATTATTTTAAAATTGCATTTATAAATAATAAAAAATACAACTATATAGTGGACTATTTTGTTGAGTGACTAAATTAGGTTTAAAAAAATTTAGCAGTTCTGATTCAGGAGTAAATTCAGATGCAAATTTTTTATGGTTACATTCATGGTGATGCTTTAACCCTTTCGGGGTTTTGGTCGTACTAGTACGGCTTATGCCCTTGGGTTATTGATGTACTAGTACGCCTAAATTCTAGCACCCTCAAATCAAGCATAAACAGGCTGCTAGGCCTAGATGTGATAGAATGGGTCTGTGCGGTCAGTGTGCGCAGTATAAAAAAATTCCTGCACCACACAGTGCATAATGAGGAAAAAAAAAACTGACCGTGGTTTTGGTTTAAAACAGCGACTTTGCAGTCTATTTTCTTATGGTATTTATGCTTGTATTCTCGTTTTCTTAGTCTCATTTTATAGAACAGATGATATATTACAGAAATAGAGATAATTTTGACTGGTTTCACGATGACAAGTACCTTGAAACTGAGTGGAAAGTAGCGAAAATGTTCAATTTTGGCCGATGTTCAAGAGTAAACAAATCACACCATGCTTCCAATACACATCAACTGGAGAGTCTAATATTCTTGCACAAGTGCACTGATATTATTTATACCATTTTTACAATGATGCAGTTGTATACATAACAGTAAATCTTCTATTTTTTGTGAGAATAAAAATTCAAAATGGAAAGCAAAAGTAATGTAAGAGGGGCCTGCAAACGTGACTAATGAACAGAGAAGATGTTATTTTAGTGCCAGGAATGTCTGCCTTGTTTATTATAAACCCTATTTTGAAATTGGCATCGTTTGAAATTTGTGTGAAATTGGCCAAATTGCCATTTTCTGATCACTATTTTGGATAGTTGAAATTGGTAAATAGGCAGTTTCTTGTACTCAATCGATAGAAGAAATGGAGTTCTAGCGAAATAGCTATAATTTTAGTAGAATGAAACATTGGAATTTGCCGAAAATAGGGCTCAAAGTGGACGAAATCGCCGATGCATATTTGTCATGGATACCGCTAACTTCGCGAAAGCATAATTCCGTTAGTTTTCTATCAAATTAAATAATTTTTGTGGCGTTATGATCGGAAAAAGATTCTCTATCATTTCATAAGAAATTTTTTTTTTTTTTTAATTCATGGACCCTGAGAACGAGTTTCAGAGAGACCCCTTGGACCCCCAAAGGGTTAAATTACTAGCTTTAAAGTATCTGATGGTTGTATGACAGATAAAGCACAGAGCCTTTTCACCCTTAACAGTAAAAGCAAAATCATCCTTCTACTGTTGGTTAAACACTCTTTTCTTGTTTGTATTTCTGTTTTATACTCTTCTGTTGCTTGGTCATTTTAAACAAGGGTTTTATTACTTCAACTAAAATCAGTCTTTTGTATTTATTAGTCAGAAAATTACTTATCTACACTGTATTGCATTAGTTATGTTCTGCTACCGCCACAAGCGCATAACTTGTGTGTATTTCATGAAGAGTGATGGCAGAGTCCAGTTGCATCATCCATACTTGTTTAAAACATATTTTGATTATATTCAGCGAGTTTAAACAGCAGTTTGGACACACAATGAAAAGATCATGTGAATTACCCGTACACAGTAGACCCTCGATTACCATGGTAGTTACGTTCCTGAAAATGCAGTGCAAGACAAATCCGTGTTAAAGGAACTGAAGAACTTATGGGAAAAATAGGGTTATGTTCCTTTGACCTCCAAAAAGCCAAACAGACTTTTTTTTTTTTTTTTTAGGTCTCCAAATCTTACAAAAATAAAAATGATAATGTAATTGTTGTTCATTGTTGTTATGTATTATGTTTTTTTTCTATTGCTTAAGGCTACAAATGCAACAGAAATATTTCTTACCTTAAATTGTGGCTGCTGGTGTTTGTCGATTGTGAAGGGAGTGGAGAGGCATGCTGTTGCCCTACTGGGCTGAGGTGGATGGTAGTCAAGTCAGTACAGTCAGTAGGTCAGTCAAGTTGGTACAATCAAGTCAATAAGTCAGTCAGTCAAGTCAGTAGGCTAAAACTCTCGCTTCACACACGGAGGGCTCAGGTTCGATTCCCGGTGGGTGGAAACATTTCGACGTGTTTCCTTACATCTATTGTCATGTTCACCTAGCAGCAAATAGGTACCTGGGTGTTAGTCGACTGGTGTGGGTCGCATCCTGGGGGACAAGATTGAGGACCCCAATGGAAATAAGACAGACAGTCCTCGATGACGCACTGACTTTCTTGGGTTATCCTGGGTGGCTAACCCTCCGGGGTTAAAAATCCGAAGAAATCTTATCTTTATCTTTACAGTCAGTCAGTAAGTCAGTCCAGTCAGTAAATCAAGTCAGTCAGTCAAATCAGTCAGTATAGTCAGTCAAGTCAGTAGGTCAGTCCAGTCGGTAAGTCAAGTAAGTCAGTACAGCCAGTCAGTCAAGTTAGTAAGTCAGTTTATTCAGCTAAACATACACATAAATACAGTTAAATTATTATACATAGCAGCATATGTAAACACTGCATGTATTGACTGGTATGCAAGAATCAACTAACCACAAACACATATCTGAGAATCGTATGGGACATGTATGTATGGACCAGTGATCATAAACTAGCCAAACAGGTATTACACGTTGCAAAATCGTCACGTCAGAACAAGTGGAAAGATGATACGACTGTGGCCAAAATGTGTATTACTCGCCACAGCAATGCTTATGCCTTATATCTACAATCACAGTATAGAACTTTGACTTTTTTTGGGGGTTATCCTAGGTAATTTACGCTATACATGTATATGTTAACTGTACTTATGTGTACTTGTGCCTAAATGAACTTAAGTCCTTGATTCTGTTCTGTTATTCAAGCAATTACGTTTGCTTGGTATATATTTCTTGAAGGACAGGCTTCCCTAGAACAGAATCAAGAACTAAGTAAGTTTATTTAGGCACAGATACACATAAGTAGTACAGTTATCATACATAGTGTAAATTACCTAGGATAACCCAAAAAAAGTAAGACAAAGTGCTATACTGTGCTTGTAGATATAAGGCATAAGCATTACTGTGGCAAGTAGTAATACACATTTTGGCCACAGTTGTATCTTTCCACTTGTGCAGATGTGACGATTCTGCAGCATGTGTAATAGTACCCGTTTGAAAGTCTAGTTATCAGCGGCTCTCAGTCTGAGACAGAGAGATAGGCCAGCTAGCCGGCCAGCCAGCCGAACACATCAGTCAGTCAGGTCAGTCAGTTTATGCAGGTAAACATACACACAAATACAATTACATACATTATTATACAGCAACATATGTAAACAACAACATACAGCAACATATGTAAACACTGTATATATTGACTGATATGCAGGAATCAACTAAGTTAATCAAAAAGACATATCAGAGAATCATATTGGACACGTATGTACAGACCAATGAGAGGTGGGATGGGGAAGGCAGGGGACAAAGCCAAGCCTTCCCCACAAAGATAATGGACTGACACACAGGCAGGCTTCCCACGAGCCAGCTCTCAGCATTACAAATTTCTTCCCCAAAAGTGGCACTGTGTTAGTTGAATTTTACGGAGTGTTAGTTGAAAGTATGCCACAATTTTGCAATAGTGTAATGGAGAAAATGTGTTAAAGGAACCCGTGTTAATCAACGGGCTACTGTATTCCAAATGGAGCAATGTTGATCTAAGCATTGCCTCATGTTTGAGGTGCTTGAACATCTTTAAACACATCTAATATTATAAAAAAAAAGTTTACATACTCTTAAAAGCAGTTTAAAACAGAAAAACAATCATATCTTGATATCAATAAATTATAGAATGTCAATATCGCTGCCACATTAATGCTGTTGTTGCCAATGAGTGATATTTTTTACACAAACTTCAATACATCATAAAATTGGAAATTTTTATCAGATTTCACTCATTTTAGCCTTTTTTTTATTCCACAAAATACTACATTCATTCTGTAAGATTTTTTTTTTTTTTTTTTTTTTCAAAATCTTCCCACACAGGAATTTTTACGTATTTGGGGTATGCCACAGTTTAGAGGCTAATTAATATAGTGAATATGAGGGGTTTTCTAGGATGGTTTTTATGATTTTATTGATATCATTTGATAGAATGGAAGATGATTTTGGTTTCTTCCAGGACTGTAAGTGGCTTGAAATTAGGTTCAGAGTAGTAGAAGCATTCGATTTGTGCCAATTTTCCTGAGGATGAGTTGGGCCTCCCTCAGTCTATTTTATAGGGTTTTAGTAGGTCTGATTCAATTATTGGGATGCCATAAATTTTGACCATTCATTACTGGTTTTATTTTATTATCCAAGAAATAGGGTAAATCTTCAATTTTTTTATGTGATGTATTCAATATGGAAGGCAAATGTTAAATAGGAGAGACCTGGGAATTGACTAATGAACAGAGGGCATGTAGCTGAATGGGTAGTTTTTGTGCTCAATCGATAGAATGGAAGGCATACTAGCAAAATAGCTAAGAATTTGGTCAAATTTAGCAATGGAATCAGTTTAAACTAGGACTCAAAATCAGCAAAATTACCAATGCGTAAATTGTGTCTGGACCGCTGATTTTGTGCCTGTGAGCATTTTTTTGTGGAGGCTTTGGCCGGTGAAGGTGTTAACAGAACCATCATCTCCTTAACCCTTTGACTGTCGCAACCCCTAATCCTGAGTGCTCTCCTGTTGTCGCAAAATTTAAAAAAAAAAAAAAATTTTCTTATGAAATGATAGAGAATCTTTTCCCGATGGTAATGACACCAAAAGTATGAAATTTGATTGAAAACTTACGGAGTTACGCTCTCACAAAGTTAGTGATCTATGCGATATATACGCATCAGCAATTTCGCCGACATTGAGCCCTATTTTCGGCCGATTCCATTGTTCCAGTCGACCAAACTCATAGCTATTTCTTTAGAACTCCATTTGTTCTATCGATTGAGTACAAGAAACCACCAATTTACCGATTTCAACTACCCAATAAAGTGGTCAGAAATTGGCAATTTGGCCAATTTCATGCAAAATAAAAAAGTTGTCAATTTCAAAATAGGGTCCAGAATAAACAATGCAGACATTCCTGGCACTAAAATAAGATGTTATCTGTTCATTAGTCACGTCTTTAGGCTCCTCTTGTATTACTCTTGCTTTCTATTTTGATTTTTTATTCACACAAAAAATAGAAGATTTACCGTTATGCAAACTATTGCATTATTGTAAAAATGGTATAAATAATATCAGTGCACTTTTAAAAGAATATTACACTCACCAATTGATGTGTATTGGACGCATGGCATGATTTGTTTACGCTTGAACATTTGCAAAAATCGAACATTTCCCCTACTTTGAGCTCAATTTCAAGGTCGTTTTCTTCATGAAACTAATCACAATCATCTATATTTCTGTAGTATGTTTTCCATTCTATCAAATGAGACCATAAAAAAGAGAATACAACCATAAATACTATATGAAAATACACCTCAAAGATGGCGTTTTAATCCAAAAAAATGGTCAAGTTTTTTTCTCTCATTATGCACTGCGTGCTGCAGGATTTTTTTTATACATACTGCGCACACTGACCACACAGACCCATTCTCTCATATGTGGGTCTACCAGCTTTCTCCCGCTTGATTTGAAGCCGCTAGAATTTGTGAGTATATATACGTCTGAAACAGTGGCTCGTAAGACGTATATATACGACCGAAACAGTCAAAGGGTTAATGACATCCTCCTAAGAGAAAAAAAGAGAGAGAATTGAAGGTATACATTATTTCATTAGTTGATGCACACCAAAGACAGGTCAAAAACCTGTTTAGTATCAATAAAGTACGTATACATAACCCTGCCATCTAAATAATCTTAAGTGATGCAACCAATTACAGTGGACCCTCGGTTTTCGTTGAAAATTCTTTCCAGAATGCTGTTTGAGTGCCGTTACCGAACGAATTTTGTTCTCATAAGGACAAATGTAAATTAGATTAGTCATTTCAGACCCACAAATATACACTTACAAAAGCACTTACGAAAATACACTTACATAAATGTTCGAGTTTGGAGGTGAACGAAAACCGAGGGTCCACTGTATATTGGGTGGTTAAGTCTTAGAGCATGCACTGAAGCAGTGTTAATCCTTTTCTGACATTCATAACAATGGCATCTTCACTCCAATTATATACAAAATATCGTAATAAAGGTATCACCGCAAACATAGTGTCTTTCTCTTTATCTTTGCTCCTCCCTTAAGTTAAGTTGACTGCCATGTTGAATTGGTAGTAAAGGGCAAAAAACATGCAGAAATGCTCCATTGAGCTCTCCATCATATGCCTATGTGAGGTAGTTGTACTGAGGTGATTGCTGCAACTGTTGACCTAATACACTTGGTATTAGGAAAGACTTATCAACTACCTTCTTGAATATCCTGCATCAAAGAAGTGTAACTTGTTTTCTGTCTCACCAGAAAGTGGCCACAAAATAAATTTGTGTACCTGCACCCTGCCTCTGGCTTTGCTTATCCTAAAGCAGAATGTTTGTTGCATATTGAAAATGTAAAGGTGAATTATCTTAGCATGCTTATATTTGTATTTCTTTATTATATTAGCATTAGTTGTAGAATAAAAGATAACTGGTAGTAGCCTTAGGTTATGCCATAAAATAAAAATAAGCTTACCTGATGCTGCGAGGCCCCAATATCTTTTCTCTTTTTCTTCAGGCAGTTGATGTGAGAACAGTTACCAGCATCATTAGCTCTCAACATTCTCGGCCTCATTCCCATGCCAGCCACATTACTCAGAGTTCCTTGCCAAGCTGCACAACAGTTGATCACACCCACAACCTCTCAACTTCAAGATCCCTTGATGGAGGAGCCTCACCCTCATCTGTGTACTCAGTTTCACCAAGCAGCACTCTGAGTTACATTGGAGGCAATATAACTCAGGGACTAACAGAGGCATCAGAGGACTTTTCTCAAGAATTTCTAAATTCTCTTCAGCAAGGTGGTACTAGTGCAGCGGAGGGAGCATCAAACTTAGTGTGTCCTTATTGTGGTAAAGTTAGCCGGTGTCTAAGTCATCTGCAAACGCACATTAGAGTTCATACTGGTGAACGGCCATATGCTTGTCATTACTGCCCTTTCAGGACCACACAAAAGGTTGCTCTAAAAGAGCATATCTACACACATACTGGTGAAAAGCCACATTCTTGTCCACATTGTGACTTCAAATGTGCAAAGAAATGTAATTTAAATTCACATATGCGAAGACACCATGCTTCCCATTCTGTTGGCCTAATTTTGCAAGATTTGGGTATTTAGTGAGCAACTTTTAAATTTTACTCATAAACTGTTTGTAATTTAGATCTACAACCACATGGAGGAACTGAGCATAAAGTAGATCAATTATATCATTTTCAACGTCTTAATTTCAGTGAGATATAATTTAGTTCACAGAATGGAATGGATCAAATCCATGACAAGCTAGTGCTCTAACCAGTGGTTAGTTCACAGGCCTGCCATTTTAGCACTGGCTTACCATATGTTTAAACTGTATTCATTCTGCGAATTATTTACAATCATGTCATTATGATTTCATGTTTCACAAGACATAATACAATTTATATCTAACAGATATACTATATTAGGTCTTATGTAGAAAAAATGTATATCCATTAAAAATATCTGCACATCATGCCCCAACAGAAGGGTTATTTATTAATAAAGTGATCAAATGTTGATACTTTATTGGAAGAGAACACTGGTATTATTGTATAATAACCTTCCAGAGAGCAGTGACAGTGATACCCAGTTCGTTTTGGTGAAAGACTTGTTATATTGTTGGTAAAACTTTTACAAGCAAAAGTGTGTATAAACCTTCTTGGGAGATAAAAAACAGGTGCCCTTCGTGAAAACATGGTTCTTGATGGCTAAAGAACACTAGTGGTATTGTACAAAATTAATGGCAACAGCAAAATTAGTAATATGTATCATGACATATTTTATAACATAACAAAGTCAGCAATACTGATTGTGTAGATGAAGTGACAAGATGCCAGGACTCCTCTCAATGCTGTACAAGTGGCCACAGAGTACCTATGCAAGAAAAAGAATCTTCTTTGGCGACATGACAAAACAGAAAATTTAATTGGTTTGTACTGTTTTGAGGGAAGAAGTGATCACAAGTTGTGTATGCACAAGTTTCAGATGCAGTTCATTTCACAGTTGTTTCATAGGAATATCAGTGTGTTGTACTTTCACTATAAAGGCTATTTTGTGTTACTTTGTTTCATCAGACCTATACACTGAATTACATGTGAAATTATAATTAGCTTGTATAAATGTACTGTAAATAGTTTGATAACTGTGAATATTTTTATGATTACTGTATATACAAGCATTATATTGTAAAAAATGGGTGCTAAACAAGATTTTGTTAAACTGTGTAACTAGTCCTAAGTTGCCCAAGATCTAATAGAATGGTAATGTAGAGTACTGTACTGTATTGACTTATAGAATTGTTATAGAATTTTATTATATTTGACATTTTCTAACATAAAAAGAACTAAATTTATACATAAAAAGATGCATGGGGAAAGGGAGACAAGGTCCCACATAGGCCACAGTGTGGCCTATGTGGGACTGGTTTTAAGTCAAAGTCAAATACACGTATATGTATTTCCACATGATAGTGTTTGTACAGAGATGGGTGACATTTAGTAGTGCATGCAGGAAGCCCATGCAGAGCATTTCAGACAAGCTTAAGTCTAATTTACAACTAAATGCCAATAATTATTATTTCTTATATTTATGGACATTAAAGGTATACAAAAAACAAAATTTAGGCTTAGTTTAAACAGAAAGACAAACTGAAATTTGACTCTATCTTGAATGCTACGGTATTAAGAAGCAAAAAATTTCTGGGCTCAAATTGCTGACCTAATTGACTTGGAGCATACACTACCTTCACCATTATTAAAGAAATTGTTATAGAATTTCACACACCTTATGCTCAGTATGGCAACCTCTTTACCTCATTCTTCATTTGTTTATTATGAGCACAATCAGTTGGGAGCCGGGAAAAGACCTTAGCTCCAGTCACTATCCTCACAGTGTGGTGTTCACACCTCCTCCTCCTACATATCTTATTTGGCTGGTCTCAAGTTTTCTAGGCATCTGAGAGCCCTCCAGCTACTTTCAAGATTTCTGGTGATCCTTTCTGTTACTTCTTGTGTGGTTGATGACTTACCGTCTCACAACCTGCTGTTTCTGCCTTCCTCTTCTTACACTGTTGGTCTTCGCTTCGGTAATTGAGTGTACAACTTGCTGTTCCCATCAACGCCTGGGATTCCTCTGGCCCCAGATTATCCTGCTTCCAGTGAGGCCCAGTTCTGCTCTCTGATGTGATGGCCTTCTCATTATTGGCTATCTCGCGTGCCTCTGCTGTGGCCAGTCATCATTTCCCTTTTTGGGTGCTATTCCCAAGAGTTGATCATCTCAGTAAGAGTGCTTCCTGTTTCTCAGTTTTACTTCTGCTGTCTTCTCAGCTTCTCTTCCTCCAGTTTCTTACCTATGACTCTCCCTACTCTGGTGGATGTCTCTGCTGCCTCTGCCTATATTGGGGCAACCCCTCCTCCCTTTCTTTGGCTTTGCACCCTTGATCTTTATTTGTCTCATCTGGAGATACATTGGGATACTTTTTGGTTCCTGGACTATCCTTCTAGGTGGCCCTGTTCAGCACTGTATTAAACCATTCTTGACTTCATCACCTGTGCAGCCTTTTCAAATGCTCTTTTTTTTTGCCATTCCATTCAGTCCCAGGTGTCATCATGACTCAGTTCCTTCTCAAGACTTTGTTTGATTTTCTTTGGGAATGGCTATTTACTCTGTGTCCTCTTTTGGACTTCATAAATATCCCATATCTAATTAGTACTTCTCTGCAATTGACCTTGTTACTGAACGTAGCAGAGGTGTTTTTCTGGGGCACCTTGGAGTGGTTTTTGTGGGTTGTCTTCTATCCTTTATTGCCCAGCTTCACTCCCTCTGTATCTCACCTGTCTGCTGGTTTGTTTTATTGAATGATGCTTTTTTTTTGAGCTGGTATTTTAGATGTTGGGGTCAGTGCTCTCCTTGCTCTCTCCTGGATGCAGGACTATATCATGCTGTGGGGATTGGCCCTGCTTTGACCTTTCACCACATTCCCTTCCCTAGTCAGAATCCCCTCCTGCTCTGTTTGCAGCAGACTCACCCATTTACTGTTTAGCTTGGGGTGCTTCTGGGCTCTTGCCCTCCATCCTGTTGGGGTGGAAGGGGTCTCCTAGGTATCCTGTCTTTGTCTTCTAACTGGCTGTACATCTCTTGTCTGTGTGGCATCTCCATCTCCTTTACCTGGGGCCTCTTGGTCATTGCCTGCTTAAATTTTCATGAGTGTATGTAATGCTTTTCTGCAGCCTCAGCTTACTTCCAGTTTATGCCCACATATCTAAGGGTTATATAGCTGTTAATGATTCCGTAGATCATTGCTCTTATCGTCCAGACTTAGATAACTTCTCTTGGTTACTGCCCTTTGCCATTTAGCAGCTTGCCAGCTAAATGCCATTTACCAGATGCTATGCTTATCATCCAGTCCTGGTCACCGGTGTCTCATTTCCAGGCTTCCTCCTTTTTTTTTTTTTAAGGCATGTGGGGGTTATTACCATTTCAGACTCTCCATGGGTCTTATTTTCTCAGATTATGATCTTATCTAACCGGAGGCCATAAATCACCCAGATGTTTTGGCTAGAGAAGGTCAAGAAACAACGGACAAAGTCCGCCACATTCAGAATTGTCTATTATTGTAATGTTTCACTGGGTAAGTTGAGTTTGTATTTAACAGAATTGTTAAATACAAAATTTCCATTATTGTTACAAACATGAAATTCAGTGGACCCCCGGTTTACGTACTTCTCCAAACTCGAACAATTATGTAAGTGTATTTCTGGGGTCTTACATTATTCCTTATGGGAACAAATTTGTTTGGTAACGGCACTTGAACAGCATTCTGGAACGAATTAATTATGTACGTAAACCGGGGTACCACTGTACAGCTTCATCATTAGAATTTAACCTCTTCTTTGTTGGAAGCCCTGAAGTTAAAATTGCTGACATTGTCAACATTGTTCAAAAAAAAAAATTCTTCTGAAATAGTAAAGAATCTTTTTCTGAAGGTAATGATACCAAAAACATGAAATTTGATGGACAATTTTTGGAATTACACAGAGGCAAAGTTAGTAGTCTGGGTGCAATTTAGGCATTGGCAATTTCACCCAATTTTGAGTCCTATTTTATGTCAATTTCATTGATTAATTTAACCAAATTCTTAGCTATTTTGCTAGTATGCCTTCCATTCTATTGATTGAGCATAAGAAACTACCCATTCAACTATCAGAACTACCTTATAATGTGCACAGAATTTGGTAATTTGACTAATTTTACTCCAAATTAAAAAACAATAATAATTTAAAAATAAGAGTCCATTATAAATAATGTAGACATTCTTGGCAATAAAACCACATTTCCTCTCATCATTAGTCATATCCCCAGGCCTCTCCTATATAACACTTGCCTTCTATTTTTAATTCTTATTCACACAAAAATAGAAGATTTACTCTTATTTCTCAGATAAAAAAGAATATAACCAGGAAAGATTGCTCATGGTTTACAGCCTCCCAGTAAGTGAATCAGACTGAGAGGATGTAGGGGAGGCCTTACTCATCCACAGGAAAATCATAAAAAAATCGAATATTACTGCTACTTAGAGTTCAATTTCAAGCTACTTCCATTCTTTAAACCAACCAAAATAATCTTTATTTCAGTAATGTCATTCGTTCTGTCAAATGATACCAAATAACCAATGAAGCCATGGAAACCATCCAAGAAAACACCTCAGTCTCTATTTTAAACCACTCAATCGGAGTTTTGCTTTTCTCCATCGTGCACAATGTGGAGCAGGATTTTTTTTATGCTATGCATACTCACCACACAGAGCCATTCTCTCAAATCTAGTCCAGAATTTATCGTTCACAGTTTATCTGAGTGAGCTGAGCTCATGACATAGAACTCAATGATATATTTCTACATGATGGCCACTGAAAGGGTTAATATGTTAAATCAAGGTTTCACTGTAAATTCTCTCCTCACTTAACGATGGAGATTGGGACCTAAGACCCCATCGTTAAACGATTTCGTCGCTAATAGAGGAATGACCCCTTACTGACACTTCAAAAGTGTCACCACCCCTCCCTCTCCCCACCTTCTCCCTCTCTCTGTATAGCCCCCAGCCCCACACACCCTCCGATACCTCTCCATATATGTCAGTTTTTATTAATTTGGGCTTCTTTATCATGTCTGTCTGCCTGACTGAATAACTTACTGACTTGACTGAATGACATACTGATTGACTGAATGAGACAATGACTTGACTGAATGACACAATGACTTGTCTGAATGACACAATGACTTGACTGAATGACACAATGACTTGACTGAATGACACAATGACTTGACTGAATGACACAGTGACTTGACTGAATGACACACTGACTTGACTGAATGACACACTGACTTGACTGAATGACACACTGACTTGACTGAATGACACACTGACTTGACTGAATGACTTACTGACATGACTGAATGACTTTACTGACTTGACTGAATGACTTACTGACTTGACTGAATGACACACTGACTTGACTGAATGACACACTGACTTGACTGAATGACACACTGATTTGACTGAATGACACTGACTTGACTGAATGACTTACTGACTTGACTGAATGAATTATTGACTTGACTGAATGACTTACTGACTTGACTGAATGACACACTGACTTGACTGAATGACACACTGATTTGACTGAATGACACACTGACTTGACTGAATGACTTACTGACGTGACTGAATGACTTACTGTCTTGACTGAATGACTTACTGACGTGACTGAATGACTTACTTGACTGAATAACTTACTGATTTGAATGAATAACTTACTGACTTACTGAAAAAGAGTGTATGTTTAGCACATAGCATTTCTGTAATGGTCGTGGTCACTTTTTTTATGGTGTTGTGACAAGTGTCAGATAACTGATGACAGCCAGTGACATTTGATAAATTTAATTCGTGGGAGAGCCCATCGTAACTCTGAGTTGTTGGTAAACGAGTCGTTAAGTGAGGAGAGACTGCATTCATGCATGTTTGGGTATGTATATACTGTATATTTAATTAGAGTATGTACAGTTTACTTAGCTTGAAACTGATGTCAGAATTTACTTGTTTATAATAGAAGTTTTCAGGAAATTTTATAATGTATATGGTGTTTAAACTGAACGTAAAAAAAAAAGTTAATCTCCCTAAACATAACGTTACTAAGAAATCATGTATTATTTAATTTCTTTATAAATGATCCTTAGTTGAGAATTATTCAACTTGTCTAAAATAGTTTGTTTCCAAATACTAGTCATGAGTGAAAGATACAATACTGCAAATTTTAATTATAAGTTTTTGTAATGTTCATTCTTGTACATAGTAAACCTTTCATGAAATATTGGATTTTAACTATTAAACCTGTTACCTGGAGTTTACCTGGAGAGAGTTCCAGGGGTCAACGCCCCTACAGCCCGGTCTGTGACCAGCAATAAGTATAGTTACTGGTATGAAATAAATAGTAAATTTATTCATGCACAAATACAGTGGTACCTCGACTTACGATGGTCCCCAAACTCACCCTTGTATGTAAGTTTATTTTTTTAAATGCTTTTGTAAGTGTAATTTTGGGGGTCTAAAAGGACTAGTCTATTTTACAACATTTCTTAAGGAGATAAATTCGTTTGGTAATGACACTTGAACAGCATTCTGGAATGAAAAAATATCGTAAGTCGAGGTACCACTGTATACTGTTTTAGGCTTGAACAGAGAGAAATTATAGTGGTATATGAAGCAAGTCCTCAATTAATGCACATGTTACATGACTGATAATCTGTTCATAACTAAAATAGCATTATATGAGGTGAAGAACATATAGGAAAATAGTGTTACGTTTTAGACACCTCTATTTACAAAACAACGTTTTTTTTTTTATATTCTTCTAGGTAAAAATTACTAGTTTATCTTACTTTACATTCCTTTAGTTGTTTCTTGAAGCATTTGAAGAGTGTAGGGAAAATTTATGTGGGTCTAATGGACTGAATTTTAATACTGTATATCAAGGTTAATCAGCTGACACACTCGATTCATTCCTGGAGTATACCTGGAGAGGGTTTGGGGGGTCAGCGCCCCCACTGCCTGGTCTGAGACCAGGCTACATTTCCTTACCATATTATACCAAGCATATAGGAACTTACCACATCTATACCAAACAAACATAGGCCAAAGATAATTGCATTTGATGATGATAAAGGAAAACAAATAATATTAGTGTGGTTGTCCACTTCAAAAACCTTGTGCAGATCAATAAAACTTTAATAGGATACTCAGTTCTTTCAAATGTATAATAAAATATGTCAAGCATTTTTATTATTGCATTATTATTAAGTTTTTTTTTTTGGGGTCTGAATCCAAATTGGCAATGATTAAGAACATTATGTCTAGTTAAGTACTTATTCACCAAAATCAAAATGTACTAAGAGATACATTACTTTCATATTTCTTTTACTGTGTTCTTTCTCTAATATTGAATAATTTCAGAAATCAATGATCTCTCTTGTGATTTTCAACTTTTTACTTTTGTTTGATAAGAGATTTTTTCTTAACATGTACAATAACAGGTAAAATATCTTTTAAAATATAAGATTATTTTTGTCTCTCACAGAGTGCTCTAAAAGACTGGAATAAAATGGAAGAAATAGACATAAAGGAAGAGGCTATTTCTGATGACCAAGTTGAGGCACCCATGACAAGTCTTAAGGAAATACAAGAAGATAACAAGAGTGATACTGGTGCAAGATGGCTGAAGAGTCAAAATATAGATTTAACTGCAGAGAGAGTGAAAAAAAAGAGTGATAGGAAAAAGAAAGCATCTGTGTGGTGAGTAAATAATATTTATGTACTTGTAGCGACAAGAATGGAGTACTTGTAGAGACAAGAATGGAGCGTCTGCACATGGTGTCCTATTTTTAATCAATTTTCAGAGTTTCTTTTAGTTGAATCACACACTACCTGCTCATGGATTCCATTCTAGATGTCGACTACAATATGAAGAAATATTTTAAAATGTCCATTCTGGATTCTTTCATAAGTACAGTGGACCCCCGGAAATCGTACTGCTCCCAACTCGAACAATTATGTAAGTATATTTTTGTAAGTGCTTTTGTAAGTGTATTTTTGGGGGTCTGAAACGGACTAATCTAATTTACATTTGTCCTTATGGGAACAAATTCGTTCGGTAACAGCACTAGAACAGCATTCTGGAACGAATTATGTCCGATTTCCGGGGGTCCACTGTACTTTAATTTGAAAATATAGTTGCTTGTTCTCCCTACTGCTGATACCAGGAAATCTTTTTTGCAGTACAGTTGACTGTAACCCTTGAGGGGTCCAGACCCCCAATCTGAAAAGTATCAACATGGTCCAAGAATTTAAAAAAAAAAATTCTTGTCATTTTTATGAAATGGTAGAGAATCTTTTTCTGAAGGTAATAAAACAAAAAGTATGAAATTTGAATGAAAATTGACAAAATTACACTTGCAAATTTTGCTGTGTCAGCGATATATACTCATCGACAATTTTGCCCATTTTGAGTCCTATTTTAGGTCAATTACATTGTTCCAGTCGACCAAGTTCTTAGCTATTTCTCTAATATGTCTTCCATTTTATCGACTGAGCACAAGAAATAGCCCAATCAACTATTTCAGCTACCCAATAAATTGATCAGAAATTGGTAATTTGGCTAATTTCACACAAATTTCAAAATAGGGTCCAGAATAAACAAAGCAGGCATTCTTGGCACTAAAATAACATTTCCTCTGTTCATTAGTTATGTTCCCAGGCCTCTTTTATATTACACTTGTTTTCCATTTTGAATTTTTATTCACACAAAAAAATAGAAGGTTTACTGTTATGCTTTATTATAATAATTGTATAAATAATGTCAACACATTTGTGAATGCATATTAGACCAACTAGTTGGACATGTATTGGACAAGTGACGTGATTTGTTTACTCTGGAATATCGGCAAAAATCGAATATTTCCTCTACTTTGAGCTCAGTTTCAAGCCACTTCTATTTCAGTAATATATCTTCCATTCTATCAAATGATACCAAGAAACCGAGAATAAAACCATAAAAAAATCTGAAAATACACTGCAAATTTGCTAGTTTAAACCAAAAACCCAGTAAGTTTTTTTTTCCCATCATGCACTGCATGGGGCAGGACCTTTTTTATATGGTGCACAATCACCACACAGACCCATTCTCTCATATCTAGGCCAAAATTCACCCCTCACAGCTTATCTGAGTGAGCTGAGCTTATGATGTAGTTCTACTGCACTGACCCAGAGTTGAAAACTGTAGAACTACGTACAGCACTGACCCTTAAGGGGTTAAGACAGCAATTACATTCTTAAAAATTATTTCTAATAAAAAATTGTCTAAAACAAACTAAAGAACATATGGGATAAATAAGGCTACATTCATTAACACCCCCCTCCCACACACACAAAAAAATAGCAAACCCCTTTTATTTTAGCTATCAAAAATGCAAAATAAATATACTAATGTAATTGTAGTTTGTTGTCATAATGTATTGTGTTTAATACATTGCCTAAGACTACAAATGCTAGTACA
>WNWK01014906.1:0-49662 GCA_009830355.1 Cherax destructor
CTAACACTCCATGGAGTCTACCTCTATCATCATGAAGTAGTGGTCTGCCTCTAACACTCTATGGAGTGGTGGTCTGCCTCTAACACACCATGTAGTGGTGGTCTGCCTCTAACATACCATGGAGTCGTGGTCTGCTTGTAACACACCATGGAGTGGTGGTCTGTCTATAACGCAAAATTGAGTGGTTGTCTGCCTCTAACACACCATGGAGTGATGGTCTGCCTGTAACACACCATGTAGTGGTGGTGTGCCTCTAACACACCATGGAGTGGTGGTGTGCCTCTAACACACCATGGAGTGGTGGTGTGCCTCTAACACACCATGGAGTGGTGGTCTGCCTGTAACACACCATGGAGAAGTGGTCTGCCACTAACACACCATGGAATAGTGGTCTGCCTCTAACACACCATGGAGAAGTGGTCTGCCTCTAACACACCATGGAGGGTGGTCGGCCTGTAACACACCATGGGGTGGTGGTCTGCCTCTAACACACCAATGAGTTGTGGTCTGCCTCTAACACACCATGGAGTTGTGGTCTGCCTCTAACACACCATGGAGTGGTGTCAAGACTACAACCACTACCACCACTATGTCACGTCCACTACCATCACAGAGTTAAGACCGCCACCACCATTGTCAAGACCACCACTACCTCAATATCTTGCCAGCATTAACTGGTAAGATATTGAGGTCCCTGACGATCACAGTCGTTTTCCTCAATGAAGACCTTTGAATATAAATTGTTATTAATTTTCACCCCTATAAGAAAAGCATTTTTGTTAAGTACTCTGTTCATGGCAACTAATATTCGTTTATTCCTTAAATTTTTGTTGGCAGAATTTTTATGTTTTCTATAAGCAGTTTTGGATATCTGTGAAGCTTTCTGTGACCTGAATACTTGTGTTTTTTACCTAATGAGTAATCCAGAACTTACTCCCACGTCCACAGGTAGACGCGGCCACGGGTAAACACCACACATACGGAGAGGTGAGCCGTATGGTACCCAGGTTACGGGCGGGTCTTGCAGACGCTGGAGTGTTGCCCAAAGAGGCCGTCCTTCTCATCACAACTAATCACATAGACTTTGCTCTGGTAATACTGGCAGTGGTGCTCCAGGGAGCAGCATGTGTTCCCATCAGTCCAGATCTCTCCCCGGGTGAGTACATGGACACAGTTCACTCCTATTCCCAGGTGAGTGCATGCATTTGTAGCCCACACCACTACCCAGGTGTCTGCATAGACAAGAAACGGAAACCTCTGCTCAGGTCTGTGAATACACAGCTCAGATCTATTTCCGAGTGAATGAATACACACAAACAGGATATTTTCCCAAGTGAGTGGATACAATGAGCTCAGACCACTGCCTAAGAGAGTGATTACAATGGACTCAAAACCACTACCTAAGTGAGTGGATACAATGAGCTAAGACCTCTCTCAGACAGACACACACACACACACGCACACATACTCACAGACAAGACTTACGCTAAGGCCTTATCAGTCCACCAAGCAGGGCCGAGGAATGAAGGGGAAGAGCTGTTGGAAGCAGGGATAGCAGTAAGTGAGGGGGGGGCTGAAGGTAGAGAAGGTGATAGGTCCTACGCAGAGGTACGACCATGCCACCAAGAGTCACATAAGGGAGACAATGGCCATGTACAAAAGGGGATCCAGAGACACAGAGGGAAAGGCAATGGCAGAAGTCAGTGTGTATTCATGGGCTTCAGGAGAGTGAAGGGAGGACACACAATGTTAGACGGCAGAAAGAAAAACAGGAGATTGAAAACATCAAAGAAATAGGTGAGATAGTAAATTTTCAAAGAATAGGGGGGCACTTGAAGGGAAGAAATTGGCTGGTCAAACTGATTTTCAAGACAGAAATGGTGCAGAACAGGATCCTGCAAGAGAAACCTCGGATGAAGGAATCATCAACATACAAGAGAGTGTTCCTAGACAGCGACAGAACAAGGACAGAATGACAGCAGCTGAGGGAGAGGACAGAGAAACGAAAGGGGCTAGGAAAAGAGAAAAGGATAGAGTCAGTAGAGGACAACCAGAGCAGGGTAGAGCAACATGCACAAGCACACACACAGAACCACCCTTAGAACCCCACATCCAAATATGCTATCCCAACACAACTCACAATCCACACTATGCTGAAGAATCCCACAGCACACTGCCAGGTCCCCCACCCCCACAGACTCCCCAAAACACAGTGTTGGAGAGGAAACTGAAGGTATGGTACACCAACGCTAATGAAATAACGAATAAGTGGGAGAAGTGGCACAAAAGAATCAAAGAGGCATCACCGGACATCATAGCTCTCACAGAAACCAAGCTCACAGGAATGATAACAAATGCCGTCTTTCCAGACAGAGGGAACAGAGAGGGTGAAGGAAAGACAGAGGGAACAGAGGGTGGAGGAGTGGCACTGCTCATCAAAAAATAATGGGATTTTGATAAGCTGGAGAGAGGAGACAGAGAAGAAGCAAGAGACTACATAATAGGAACACTTCAGTCTGGAAGCCCAAAGGTGGTAATTGCAGTGATGTATAACCCACCACAGAACAGCAGGAGTAATAGAGCGATGGTTGACACACTGGCTGAAGTGGCCAAATGGGTTCATACGAACAGGGCAAAGCTGCTGATTGTGGGTGACTGCAATCACAAGGAAATTGACTGTGAGAACATGGAGCCACATGGGGTCCTAGAAAAGTGAAGGGGTTAGATGACAGAGGTGGTACTGGAAAACCTCATGTACCAACACATAAGGGACACTACCAGGGGCAGAGGAGAGGATGAACCAGCAAGACTGGACCTTGTATTTACCTTGAGTAGTGCAGACATCACATATGAAAGTCCCCTTGGGGCCAGTGACCACGTGGTTCTGAGCTTCGAATAGATAGTAGTTACAAGTGGACAGGGAAGCAGGAAGTGCAGGATGAATGAAGCCAAAACTACAAGAGGGGACTACACAGGCATGAAGAATTTCCTGCACGGGGTTCAGTAGAACAGAGAACTGGCAGGAAAGTCAGTAAATGAGATGATGGAATATGTGACAACAATATGCAAGGAGAGGCCAAAACCAAGTGTGCTAGAGAATGGAAGAAGTATAGAAGTCAAAGGACCCTGGAGAATTTTGAGATCAGTTGTAGAGCCAGAAATAAATAAGCACAGGAAAGAAGGGACGCCCAACGACAATACGAAAATGACATAGCAGCAAAAGCTAAATCTGACCCGAAGCTGTTGTACAGCCACATCAGGAGGAGAACAACAGTCAAGGACCAGGTGATCAGGCTGAGGAAGGAGGAGTTCACAAGAAATGACCGCGAATTTTGTGAGGAGCTCAACGTGAGATTCAAAGAAGTGTTCACAGAGGAGACAGATGGAACTCCAGAAAGTCGGAGAGGTTGGGTTACCAACAAGTGTTGGACACAATACATACAACCGATGAAGAAGTGAAGAGGCTATTAAGCAAGCTAGATACCTCAAAGGCGATGGGGCCGGATAACATCTCTGCATTGGTCCTGAGAGAGAGAGCGGAGGCGCTATGTGTACCACTAACAACAATATTAAAGAGGACCACAGACGGAGTACAGTCTAGGGGACCAGAGACTACAAACCTCACTCAAGAAAGAGGATCTTCGGGTGAGTATAACACCGGGCACTTCTCCTGAATTGTACATCAACCAAATAACTGCTTCCTAGCAAACCTAAGAATAGCATTCCGACATCTAGTTATGGAATCGTTCAGGACCCTGTACACCGTGTGCGTTAGGTCTATATTGGAGTATGCAGCACCATTTTGGAACCCACATCTAGCCAAGCACGTAAGGAAATTAGAGAAAGTGCAAAGGTTTGCAACAAGACTAGTCCCGGAGCTAAGGGGCGTGTCCTACGAGGAGAGGTTAAGGGAAATCGACCTGACGACACTGGAGGACAGATGAGATAGGGTCGATAATATAAAATACTGAGAGGATCGACAAGGTGGACAGGGACAGGATGTTCCAGAGATGGGACACAGAAACAAGGGGTCACAGTTGTAAGTTGAAAACTCAGATGAATCACAGAGATGTTAGGAAGTATTTCTTCAGTCACAGAGTTGTCAAGAAGTGGAAAAGTCTGGGAAGTGATGTAATGGAGGCAGGATCCATACATGGCTTTAAGAAGAGGTATGATAAAGTTCATGGAGCAGGAAGAGTGACCTAGTAGCGACCAGTGAAGAAGTGGGGCCAGGAGGTGTGACCCGACTCTTGCAACCACAACTAGGTGAATACAAAAAAAGGAGATTGAGAGCATACTCAAAGATATAGGGGAAGAAGACATGTCCGAGATTGTAAATTTTCAGAGAATAGGGGGATACTCGAAGGGAAGAAAACGACCGCTCAAGCTGATTCTCAGGACAGAAACAGAGCGGGACAGAATCCTCCAAGAGAAACCACGATTGAAGGATACGGAAGAATACAAGAGGGTGTTCCTAGACCGGGACAGAACAAAAACAGAACGACAGCAGCTGAGGGAGAGGGCACAAAGGCGAAGGGAGCTACGAGGAGAGACAAGGACAGAATCAGTATAGGGCAACCAGAGCAGGGTAGAGCAACAAGAAAAAACACACACAGAACCATCCCCAACACCCAACAACCAAGCACACTATCCCAACACAAACTACAACCCACACTCACAGCCCCCAACCAACACTCCACTATAGAATCCCACAGTACACTGCCAGGTCCCACACCCTCACAGACCCCCCAAAACACAGTGTTAGAGAGGAAACTGAAGGTATGGTACACCAATGCTGATGGAATAACAAATAAGTGGGAGGAGTGGCACGAAAGAGTCAAAGAGGCATCACCGGACATAATAGCTCTCACAGAAACCAAGCTCACAGGTATGATAACAAATGATTTCTTTCCAATGGGATACCAGATCTTGAGGAAAGACAGAGGGAACAGAGGGGGGTGGAGGAGTGGCACTGCTGATCAAAAACCAATGGGAGTTTGACGAGCTGGAGAGAGGAGACAGAGGAGAAGCTGGGGATTACATAGTAGGAATGCTACAGTCTGGAGGTCCCAAGGTGGTAATTGCAGTGATGTATAACCCACAGAACAGCAGGAGGCCAAGGCAAGAGTATGATGAGAGGAAATCGATTGGGAGAACTTAGAGCCACATGGGGGCCAAGAAACGTGGAGGGCTAAGATGCTGGAGGTGGTACTGGAAAATCTCATTTACCAACACGTAAGGGACACTACCAGAGAGAGAGGAGAGGACGAACCAGCGAGAATGGACCTAGTATTCACCCTGAGTAGTGCAGATATTGAGGACATCACACATGAAAGCCCCCTTGGAGTCAGTGATCAATGGGACAGAGAGCTGGCAGGGAAGTCAGTACACGAGATGATGGAATATATGAAACCAATTTGCAAGGAAGCTGAGCAGAGGTTTATACCCAAGGGTAACAGGAGAAGCGAAAAAGCCAGGATGAGCCCATGGTTCACCCAAAGGTGCAGGGAAGCAAAAACCAAGTGTGCAAGGGAATGGAAGAGGTACAGAAGACAAAGGACCCAGGAGAATTAGGAGAGCAGTCGTTGAGCGAGAAATGAATATGCACAGGTCAGAAAATACGAGAATGACATAGCAGCGAAAGCCAAATCTGACCCAAAGCTGCTGTACAGCCACAGCAGGAGGAGAACAACAGTCAAGGACCAGGTGATCAGGCTGAGGAAGGAAGGAGGGAAGGTCACAAGGAATGACCGCGAAGTGTGTGAGGAGCTCAACATGAGATTCAAAGAGGTGTTCACAGAGGAGATAGAAGGGCCTCCAAAAAGGCGGAGAGGTAGGGTACACCATCAGGTACTGGACACAATACACACAACTGAGGAGGAAGTGAAGAGGCTACTAAGCGAGCTAGATACCTCAAAGGCGATGGGGCCGGATAACATCTCTCCATGGGTCCTGAGAGAGGGAGCAGAGGAGCTATGTGTACCCCTAACAACGATCTTCAACACATCTATCGAAACAGGGCAACTACCTGAGGTATGGAAGACAGCAAATGTAGTTCCAATTTTTAAAAAAGGAGACAGGAACGTAACACTAAACTACAGACCAGTGTCACTGACATGTATAGTATGCAAGGTCATGGAGAAGATAATCAGGAGAAGAGTGGTGGAGCACCTAGAAAGGAACGAGCTTATCAACGACGGCCAACACGGTTTCAGGGACGGGAAATCCTGTGTCACAAACCTACTAGAGTTCTACGACAGGTTGACAGCAGTAAGACAAGAGAGAGAGGGGTGGGTATATTGCATATTCTTGGACTGTAAGAAGGCGTTTGACACAGTTCCACACAAGAGATTAGTGCAGAAGTTGGAGGACCAGGCAGGGGTAACAAGGAAGGCACTACAATGGATCAGGGAATACCTGTCAGGAAGACAGCAGCGAGTCATGGTACGTAGCGAGGTGTCAGAGTGGGCGCCGGTGACGAGTGGGGTTCCACAGGGGTCAGTCCTAGGACCGGTGCTGTTTCTGGTATTTGTGAACGACATGACGGAAGGAATAGAATCCGAAGTGTCCCTGTTTGCAGATGATGTGAAGTTGATGAGAAGAATTCAATCGGATGAGGACCAGGCAGAACTACAAAGGGATCTGGACAGTCTGCAAGCCTGGTCCAGCAATTGGCTCCTGGAGTTCAACCCCACCAAGTGCAAAGTAATGAAGATTAGGAAGGGCAAAGAAGACCGCAGACGGAGTACAGTCTAGGGGGCCAGAGACTACAAACCTCAATCAAGGAAAAGATCTTGGGTGAGTATAACACCAGGCACATCTCCTGAGGCGCACATCAACCAAATAACTGCTGCAGCATATGGGCGCCTAGCAAACCTAAGAACAGCATTCCGACATCTTAATAAAGAATCGTTCAAAACCCTGTACATTGTGTACGTTAGGCCCATACTGGAATATGCAGCACCAGTTTGGAACCCACACCTAGCCAAGCACGTAAAGAAGCTAGAGAAAGTGCAAAGGTTTGCAACAAGACTAGTCCCGGAGCTAAGGGGTATGTCCTACGAGGAGAGGTTAAGGGAAATCGACCTGACGACACTGGAGGACAGGAGAGATAGGGGGGACATGATAACGACATATAAGATACTGAGAGGAATTGACAAGGTGGACAAAGACAGAATGTTCCAGAGATGGGACACAGCAACAAGGGGACACAGTTGGAAGTTGAAGACTCAGATGAATCACAGAGATGTTAGGAAGTATTTATTCAGTCACAGAGTGGTCGGGAAGTGGAATAGTTTGGGAAGCGATGTAGTGGAGGCAGGTTCCATACATAGCTTTAAGAAGAGGTATGATAAAGCTCGTGGCGCAGGGAGAGTGACTGAGTAGCGGCCAGTGAAGAGGCGGGGCCAGGAGCTATGAATCGACCCTTGCAATCACAACTAGGTGAGTACAACTAGGTGAGTACACACACACACACACACACACTGTCCTATGAAGAAAGGCTGAGGGAAATAGGACTAACAACACTGGAGGAAAGAAGGGTCAGAGGAGACATGATAACGACATACAAAATACTGCGGGGAATCGACAAGGTAGACAGTGACAGGATGTTCCAGAGAGGGAACACAGAAACAAGGGGACACAACTGGAAGTTGAAGACTCAGATGAGTCAAAGGGATGTTAGGAAGCATTTCTTCAGCCACAGAGTAGTCAGGAAGTGGAATAGTCTAGAGAAAGACATAGTGGAGGCAGGAACCATACACAGTTTTAAGACGAGGTATGATAAAGCTCATGGAGCAGGGAGAGCAGATACCCAGTAGCGGGCAGCGCAGAGGCGGGGCCAGGAGCTGAGTCTCGACCCCTGCAACCACAATTAGGTGAGTACAATTAGGTGAGTACACACACACACACACACACACACACACACACACTCACTCACTCACTCTCACTCACACACGCTCGTAAAAAGGCAGTCAGGTTGAAGAAGGAAGGAGTGCTCTTAAAGAATCATCAGAAATTGTGTGAAAATCTCAACAACAAATTTAAGGAGGTGATTGTAGTTAAAAAATAGAGATGATTCGAAAGAGTCAAAGAGATAGAGTCGATCAGCGAGCGCTGGACGCGATACAAACTACAAAAAAAAGATGTGAGGAAACTATTTTGCAATGAAGATACCACGAAGGCACTGGGACCAGATAATATCTCTCCATGGGACATGAGCCGTGTGTGTCACTAGCCTATGAGTGGTCACGAAGTAGAACGATCTGGAGAGTGAAGTGATAGGGGCAGGTTCCGTGCATAGCTTTAAAAAGAGGTACTATGAGGCTCTTAAAGCCAGGAGAGGGTGAACCAAGACGTGGCCAGCAAAGAAGCAGGGCCAGGACCTGAGACTAACCCCTGGAACCACATATAGGTGAGTGCTTATCAGCGAGTGCTCATCACTGAACAACAGGAGACAAAGGCAGGAGTATGAGGAGAGTAATAGAGCCACACCACAAATTCTAGAAAAAAGCAACACAGATAGTAAGTAGATGGTGTCTTGTGGCTCAGACGGTAGCCGCCTCATCTCACATACTGAGGAATTCGATCCCTGGCAATAGTGGAAATGTTAGGTACGTTTTCTTATTCCTGCTACCCCTATTCACCTAGCAGTAAGTACTGTAGGTACCTGGTATTATAAGACTTAATGTATATGGGTCGCATTCTGGAAATAAGGCCCATCCCTCGATTACAACCTGACTAAATTAATTCTTCGAGTTAATAAACTAAACAAAATCTTCTTCAAAACACACCAGCTGATTGAAGGGGATTTTAGTCATATTGAAAAAGACTTTGAGACCTCGCTCCCTCATTGTAGATTGGGAATATGGACAGGAAAATTGATGGCGGCAGAAATGGACAATTTAATAACTCAACATGTCCAAACAGACACAAGAATGAGGACGGGGACAAACCAGCTCTATTCTACCTCTTTTTTCCTTAAGTGAATCTGATGTATTTGAAATTGAATATGGGCTACCACCAAGAGCTTTAATATCCAGTAGAAGTGGGAGTGGAAAGAAGAGAAGGAGATACAAATAATAAACTACATTAAAGACGAGGAGTCAGTGCGGGGATGATATATTTTCTAAATAGAATCCAGCGGGACAGAGAACTGAATAACCAGACAACCCATGAGATAATGCAGGACCTCGCCAGCAAGTCTCTGAATGCATCTACAGGAGGTCCGAGATGTTAAAACAGAGAAAATTATTGGTTTACTCAGAGCAAGAAAGAGTCTAAAGGAAGGTGCAAAAGAGCTTGGATAAAAGAGCAGAACACAAAATATGAAAGAAAATTGGAATGAAAGCAGAATTGCAAAGAATGACCATGCAAGGATTAAAATAGAAGAAGGGCATAATTTTGAGAATTACAAGTAATGACCAAATCAGAGCCCAAACTGCTACATAGCCACATTAGAAAGAAAATGAGTAAATTAAAACAAAAATTCAGGCTTAATTGGAAAGGAGAGGTACTCACAAAAAAGGATAAAAAAGTTTTCTTAGAATTAAACAGATTTATTGTGTTATTCAGTGAGAGGGAAGAGACGATGCCAGGAAGCAGGGGTGAAAGTGCATATCAGCAGATATAGAATAGTTTTCATATATCGAACGAGGAAGTATTGAAACTACTAATATGGTTGAACACCTCAAAGACCATGAGACCTGACAGCATATCTCCATTAATATTAAAAATGGAGTAGAAGAAATGTGTGTACATAAAGCAAAGCTCTACACGTTGCAAGATTCGGGAGATCTAGCAGACACCTCAAAAACTGCAAATATAATATCAATATACAAGCAAGGGGACAGACAAGAGGCACAGAATTACAAGAGAGTATCACCGACATGTACAATATATTGTGCAAAGTGTTGGAAAAGATGAGAGAGTGATTGATTACATAGAAATATGGGACTTTTCTCAGAAAATCGCCATTGATTTAGGGAACATAATTCTTGCCTCACGAACCTAGTGCAGTGCTGTGAGAGAACAGCAGAAATCAAGTGAGAAAGACAATTACACTATATTATTACTATTATTTAAAAGCCAATCTCATTCAGTAGACCCAAAAATTTTAAGCAATGTGGACAAAATGGACCCTTGTTAAGCGGATGTCGCCTTAACGGACTAAAAAGTGGCCGGGTAAAGGCTCAACATGTAAGTTTAATGGGATGTCCGGTTAAAATAGCAATGAAGCGAACCAAATTCGCAATATCGAACGGCTGTCCAATCTGTTTATGCACTCCATAACATCGAACGTTTATACGGTCCAGGCTTCATCCAGGATCTGTCCATTGTGGTGGTATAGAAAAGTCTCGTGTCCAACTTATGTTGTTTACAAGAGGTGCAGATAGGGCAAGAAAGAGCAAGCAGGCGGGCAGCCAGACTGCCAGTCAGCCAGTCAGTCAATCAGGAAGCCAATCACCTTGCCAGTCAGCCAGCCAGCCAGTTAGCCAGTCAGTCAGCCAGTCACTTAGCCAGTCAGCCAGGGTGAGGGTGAGCTGACGACCCTAGAAACCCCAGCAAAGACCACCCCAACGATGACTGTCGAGACCGTCACGACAAACACTGCCAATGAAGGTAAGAACATTTAGTTGGGGACAGTCAGGCTAAGTTTATGGATAGTGCTTTTCGTCTTAGAGATAGGAAAACGAGACAGAGGGTATGTTTTCCAGGGGCTGGGATGGAGAATTTTGTTAGCCATCAAGACGACATCATGAGAGGTAATGAGATCAATTCTATTATCTGTCTCAGGTGTAGGAGTGAGGACCTGAGATAATTAGGAAGAAGGGAGGGAGCCCTGTGATATGTGGCATTTTGCCCAGGAGAGGACTTGGAAATGAATGGCTGTCGAGGGCAATTTGTGTCAATTGCTGGCTGGACAAACACTAAGGTAAATGCAGTAACATTCATAGACAACTGGGAAATGTTCTATGGTAGAAATTACATGTATGCCAGATGATTCATCTGGCATTGTTGCATGATGATCCATCTGACATTGTTGCATGATGATCCATTTGACATTGTTGCATGATGATCCATCTGACATTGTTGCATGATGATCCATCTGACATTGTTGCATGATGAGCCATCTGACATTGTTGCTTGATAATCCATCTGACATTGTTGCATGATGATCCATCAGACATTGTTGCTTAATGATCCATGTGACATTGTTGTTTGATGATGCATCATACATTGTTGCTTTTTGATCCATCAGACATTGTTGCTTGACGATCCAGCTGACATTGTTGCTTGATGATCCATCTGACATTGTTGCTTGATGATGCAGCTGACATTGTTGCGTGATGTTCCATCAGACATTGTTCCTTGATGATCCATCTGATATTGTTGCTTGATGATCCATCTGATATTGTTGCTTGATGATCCATCTGATATTGTTGCTTGATGATCCATCTGACATTGTTGCTTGATGATCCATCTGATATTGTTGCTTGATGATGCATCAGACATTGTTGCTTGATGATCCATCAGACATTGTTGCTTGATGATCCATCTGACATTGTTGCTTGATAATCCATCTGACATTGTTGCTTGATGATCCATCAGATATTGTTGCTTGATGATCCATCTGACATTGTTGCTTGATGATCCATCAGATATTGTTGCTTGATGATCCATCTGACATTGTTGCTTGATGATCCATCAGACATTGTTGCTTAATAATCCATCTGACATTGTTGCTTGATGATCCATCTGACATTGTTGCTTGATGATGCAGCTGACATTGTTGCTTGATGATCCATCAGACATTGTTGTTTGATGATGCAGCTGGCATTGTTGCTTGATGATCCATCTGACATTGTTGCTTGATGATCCATCAGACATTGTTGCTTGATGATGCAGCTGGCATTGTTGCTTGATGATCCATCTGACATTGTTGCTTGATGATCCATCTGACATTGTTGCTTGATGATCCATCAGACATTGTTGCCTGATGATCCATCTGACATTGTTGCTTGATGATCCATCTGACATTGTTGCTTGATGATGCAGCTGACATTGTTGCTTGATGATCCATCAGACATTGTTGTTTGATGATGCAGCTGGCATTGTTGCTTGATGATCCATCTGACATTGTTGCTTGATGATCCATCAGACATTGTTGCTTGATGATGCAGCTGGCATTGTTGCTTGATGATCAATCTGACATTGTTGCTTGATGATCCATCAGACATTGTTGCTTGATGATCCATCTGACATTGTTGCTTGATGAGCTCTCTGGCATTGTTGCTTGATGATCCATCAGACATTGTTGCTTGATGATCCATCTGACATTGTTGCTTGATGATCCATCTGACATTGTTGCTTGATGATCCATCTGACATTGTTGCTTGATGATGCAGCTGACATTGTTGCTTGATGATCCAGCTGACATTGTTGCTTGATGATGCAGCTGACATTGTTGCTTGATGATCCATCAGATATTGTTGCTTGATGATCCATCTGACATTGTTGCTTGATGATCCATCTGACATTGTTGCTTGATAATCCATCTGACATTGTTGCTTGATGATCCATCTGACATTGTTGCTTGATGATCCATCTGACATTGTTGCTTGATGATCCATCAGACATTGTTGCTTGATGAGCTATCTGACATTGTTGCTTGATGATCCATCAGACATTGTTGCTTGATGATCCATCTGACATTGTTGCTTGATAATCCATCTGACATTGTTGCTTGATGATCCATCTGACATTGTTGCTTGATGATCCATCTGACATTGTTGCTTGATGATCCATCAGACATTGTTGCTTGATGATCCATCTGACATTGTTGCTTGATAATCCATCTGACATTGTTGCTTGATGATCCATCAGACATTGTTGCTGATGATGCATCTGACATTGTTGTTTGATGATGCAGCTGGCATTGTTGCTTGATGATCCATCTGACATTGTTGCTTGATGATCCATCTGACATTGTTGCTTGATGATCCATCAGACATTGTTGCTTGATGAGCTATCTGACATTGTTGCTTGATGATCCATCAGACATTGTTGCTTGATGATCCATCTGACATTGTTGCTTGATAATCCATCTGACATTGTTGCTTGATGATCCATCTGACATTGTTGCTGATGATCCATCTGACATTGTTGCTTGATGATCCATCAGACATTGTTGCTTGATGATCCATCTGACATTGTTGCTTGATAATCCATCTGACATTGTTGCTTGATGATCCATCAGACATTGTTGCTTGATGATGCATCTGACATTGTTGTTTGATGATGCAGCTGGCATTGTTGCTTGATGATCCATCTGACATTGTTGCTTGATGATCCATCATACATTGTTGCCTGATGATCCATCTGACATTGTTGCTTGATGATCCATCGGACATTGTTGCTTGATGATGCAGCTGGCATTGTTGCTTGATGATCCATCAGACATTGTTGCTTGATGATCCATCTGACAGTGTTGCTTGATGATCCATCAGACATTGTTGCCTGATGATCCATCTGACATTGTTGCTTGATGATCCATCGGACATTGCTGCTTGATGATGCAGCTGGCATTGTTGCTTGATGATCCATCTGACATTGTTGCTTGATGATCCATCTGACATTGTTGCTTGATGATCCATCAGACATTTTTGCTTGATGATCCATCTGACATTGTTGCTTGATAATCCATCTGACATTGTTGCTTGATGATCCATCAGACATTGTTGCTTGATGATCCATCTGGCATGGTTGCTTGATGATCCATCTGACATTGTTGCTTGATGATCCAGCTGACATTGTTGCTTGATGATCCATCAGACATTGTTGCTTGATGATCCATCTGAAATTGTTGATTGATGATCCATCTGACATTGTTGCTTGATGATCCATCCAATCAGACATTGTTGCTTGATGATCCATCAAATCTGACATTGTTGCTTGATGATCCATCAGACATTGTTGCTTGATGATCCATCTGACATTGTTGCTTGATGATCCATCTGACATTGTTGCTTGATGATCCATCCCATCAGACATTGTTGCTTGATGATCCATCCCATCTGACATTTTTGCTTGATGATCCATCTGACATTGTTGCTTGATGATCCACCTGACATTGTTGCTTGATGATCCATCTGACATTGTTGCTTGATGATCCATCTGACATTGTTGCTTGATGATCCAGCTGACATTGTTGCTTGATAATCCATCTGACATTGTTGCTTGATGATCCATCTGACATTGTTGCTTGATGATCCATCTGACATTGTTGCTTGATGATTCAACTGACATTGTTGCTTGATGATCCATCTGACATTGTTGCTTGATGATTCATCTGACATTGTTGCTTGATGATCCATCTGACATTTTTGCTTGATGATCCATCCTATCTGACATTGTTGCTTGATGATCCATCTGACATTGTTGCTTGATGATCCATCAGACATTGTTGCTTGATGATCCATCTGACATTGTTGCTTGATGATCCATCAGACATTATTGCTTGATGATTCATCTGACATTGTTGCTTGATGATCCCTCTGACATTGTTGCTTGATGATCCATCAGACATTGTTGCTTGATGATGCAGCTGACATTGTTGCTTGATGATCCACCTGACATTGTTGCTTGATGATCCATCAGACATTGTTGCTTGATGATCCAGCTGACATTGTTGCTTGATGATCCAGCTGACATTGTTGCTTGATGATCCATCAGACATTGTTGCTTGATGATGCAGCTGACATTGTTGCTTGATGATCCATCTGACATTGTTGCTTGATGATCCATCTGACATTGTTGCTTGATGATCCATCAGACATTGTTGCTTGATGATCCATCTGACATTGTTGCTTGATGATCCATCAGACATTGTTGCTTGATGATCCATCTGACATTGTTGCTTGATGATCAATCAGACATTGTTGCTTGATGATCCATTTGACATTGTTGCTTGATGATCCATCTGACATTGTTGCTTGATGATGCAGCTGACATTGTTGCTTGATGATCCAGCTGACATTGTTGCTTGATGATGCAGCTGACATTGTTGCTTGATGATCCAGCTGACATTGTTGCTTGATGATCCATCAGACATTGTTGCTTGATGATCCATCAGACATTGTTGCTTGATGATCCATCAGACATTGTTGCTTGATGATCCATTTGACATTGTTGCTTGATGATCTATCAGACATTGTTGCTTGATGATGCATCTGACATTGTTGCTTGATGATCCATCATTGTTGCTTGATGATCCATCTGACATTGTTGCTTGATGATCCAGCTGACATTGTTGCTTGATGATCCATCTGACATTGTTGCTTGATGATGCATCAGACATTGTTGCTTGATGATCCATCTGACATTGTTGCTTGATGATCCAGCTGACATTGTTGCTTGATGATCCAGCTGACATTGTTGCTTGATGATCCATGAGACATTGTTGCTTGATGATGCATCAGACATTGTTACTTGATGATGCATCTGACATTGTTGCTTGATGATCCAGCTGACATTGTTGCTTGATGATCCAGCTGACATTGTTGCTTGATGATCCATCTGACATTGTTGCTTGATGATGCATCAGACATTGTTGCTTGATGATCCATCAGACATTGTTGCTTGATGATCCATCTGACATTGTTGCTTGATGATGCAGCTGACATTACTTTGAAACTGCTGACACTGACTTTAACTAAGCAGCTGACAAATAAAGATTCATAATATTTTATATTTCAAAAAAAGTTTTATACACTATTAAACATAGTGACAAAGGTATGTGTTTAGGGGCGACTCAGCTTATTAATTATCTTGTTGTTAAAGTATCTGCTTTGATAATTCTCCGGTTTTGAATTTTGACTAATACAACCAAATATTGATGTTAATGATTACTTATTTTAGGACTAATTAAACTTCAACTAAAAAAATATTTTTTAACTGTAATTTTTTTTTTATAAACTATGAACAATTTCTTTCTTAATTTAATTGATAACTTTGTTATGTGCTACTTATTTTTTAGATTACAATCAATGTTGATGACTTTGTTTCAGGAGATTGTCAAGTCCTTCTTGGTTAAAATTGTTTCCCCTCAAAATACTTTTAGTGACGGTCTCTATAAAAATCCGTTACATGAACTTATTTTTATATTGATGTCTGATATATATTAATAGGAAGAAATAGTCAAGATTTCTACAAGTTATTTTTTCCATAGATAATGTGCTAGTTCATTTTGATCATCTCGCTGACTATAGGAATTCAATGTAAGTCGTAGAATCTTGTTTTATCTCTGTGAACAGTTGTAGATTTCATGAAAAGTATTAGATTACTCGAGAAGTACTAGACTACATGAGAAGTACTAGACTACATGAGAAGTACTAGACTACATGAGAAGTACTAGACTACATGAGAAGTACTAGACTACATGAGAAGTACTAGACTACATGAGAAGTACTAGACTACATGAGAAGAACTAGACTACATGAGAAGTACTAGACTACATGAGAAGTACTAGACTACATGAGAAGTACTAGACTACATGAGAAGTACTAGACTACATGAGAAGTACTAGACTACATGAGAAGTACTAGACTACATGAGAAGTACTAGACTACATGAGAAGTACTAGACTACATGAGAAGTACTAGACTACATGAGAAGAACTAGACTACATGAGAAGTACTAGACTACATGAGAAGTACTAGACTACATGAGAAGTACTAGACTACATGAGAAGTACTAGACTACATGAGAAGTACTAGACTACATGAGAAGTACTAGACTACATGAGAAGAACTAGACTACATGAGAAGTACTAGACTACATGAGAAGTACTAGACTACATGAGAAGTACTAGACTACATAAGTACTAGACTACATAAGTACTAGACTACATAAGTACTAGACTACATGAGAAGTACTAGACTACATAAGTACTAGACTACATGAGAAGTACTAGACTACATAAGTACTAGACTACATAAGTACTAGACTACATGAGAAGTACTAGACTACATGAGAAGTACTAGATTACATGAGAAGTACTAGATTACATGAGAAGTACTAGACTACATGAGAAGTACTAGACTACATGAGAAGTACTAGACTACATAAGTACTAGACTACATGAGAAGTACTAGACTACATGAGAAGTACTAGACTACATGAGAAGTACTAGACTACATAAGTACTTGACTACATAAGTACTTGACTACATAAGTACTAGACTACATAAGGAGTACCAGACTACATGAGAAGTACTAGACTACATAAGTACTAGACTACACAAGTACTAGACTACATAAGTACTTGACTACATGAGAAGTACTAGACTACATGAGAAGTACTAGACTACATGAGAAGTACTAGACTACATGAGAAGTACTAGACTACATGAGAAGTACTAGACTACATGAGAAGTACTAGACTACATAAGTACTAGACTACATAAGTACTAGACTACATGAGAAGTACTAGACTACATAAGTACTAGACTACATGAGAAGTACTAGACTACATAAGTACTAGACTACATAAGTACTAGACTACATGAGAAGTACTAGACTACATGAGAAGTACTAGACTACATGAGAAGTACTAGACTACATGAGAAGTACTAGATTACATGAGATGTACTAGATTACATGAGAAGTACTAGACTACATAAGTACTAGACTACATAAGTACTAGACTACATGAGAAGTACTAGACTACATGAGAAGTACTAGACTACATGAGAAGTACTAGACTACATAAGTACTAGACTACATAAGTACTAGACTACATGAGAAGTACTAGACTACATAAGGAGTACCAGACTACATGAGAAGTACTAGACTACATAAGTACTAGACTACATAAGTACTAGACTACATAAGTACTAGACTACATGAGAAGTACTAGACTACATGAGAAGTACTAGACTACATGAGAAGTACTAGACTACATGAGAAGTACTAGACTACATGAGAAGTACTAGACTTCATGAGAAGTACTAGACTACATGAGAAGTACTAGACTACATGAGAAGTACTAGACTACATGAGAAGTACTACACTACATGAGAAGTACTAGACTACTTCACAAGAATAACTCTATACCAGAGTATTAGATTACATAAAAGGTATTCTGCGAAAATATAAAAATTAAAAATATGTCTGCACAGAGGATTGTCATATAGAACTCGTTAGCTGGAAGGTTATAGTCAGCAAACAGAAATCATGTTGAAAACAATAACAATACACAAAATGAAGAGTAATTAACTTCTAGTTAAGGCACATAATTGATTACTATACGTATTTGATTATTTCATGTAGTCTACGTATTAATTACCATAAACATGGTGTTAATGTTATTACAGGTAATTTACGTATTAACTATCATGACGGTGTAGACGCAATTAATCTCTTACTAAATTATTTACTGTGATATGAGTGTATTTTCTTTTAGTGTTATTCTCGACCTTGTATACATTGTTTTGCTTGTGTTGTCACTAATTACTTTATACATAGAATAAAAGCATCCTAAGTTATATTAAAAAAATGTATAGTGCAACTCTGTGTGCAATTGGCTGTGGTGGCTACAATAGTGTTGTGCAACCACTGTCAAGACTGAATACTGGAAGAGGTTAAGTACGGGTCTACAGACGTCTAAAGAGAGGTTATGCAAACGATTTCAAGCCATCAACAGTCTGCTTTCACATACTTAGCTCCTGTTAAACAGAAAAACTGTGACGAAGTTGTGATGAAATGTAACCTAAGTTTTATAAGTCCAGTGCAACAACTTTGTGAGCACTTTGAGTATGGACGGGAGAACGTGTGGATGAACACTGCTGGTGGCAGGTTACTTTATTATTGACGTCCATGGGTTCGTGTACCGGTTTGACGTATTGTTGTAGCCACTTCAGCTTTAATGATGTTCCACAAGTTTCATGGTTTCATGGCCAAAATTTTAATTCATACTTTCCACTGGACAGAGGAAGTTGGCAACATAATTCGTGTGAGCGAGGCGAAGTGGGCAGTGGTACACGAGGCAGGTGTGGATAAGTTTGGGGCAGCACTGGCCCTGCTGCCCAATACAACAGTGAAGCAGGTGTGGGTACTGAGTGACGACCCTGCCCAGCACTCCCTGCCAACCCTCATGAGCGATGAATTGACTCACAAGCCCGTCCAGGTAAATTTCACATGATGTCTTTTTTAACCAGGCTTTGAAATCCTATGGTTTTTATTAATGACATAGTAATACGGTATAGATATTTATTGAATAGCGAATAACACTTTATTAGTCTTGGGCTACTTGCATAATTCAAAATGGCGTCAAATGTCAAATTTAAATGTACGGAGATAAAATAACTTTTCATCTAATGTGCGGATTTGCACCATTTTTTGTTTTTTTACATTTTCAAAGGCACAGCTTCAGGAACATTTACAAAGTACTAAGAAAAGTCTAGAACAGTGCTGTATACAAATGTCATTGGCCATCATCTTGAATTTGTATAGAAAGTTGCGTATTGATTGTTCTTTATTATTGTGCAAAAGATATTACTATAAAAACATTTTTAATCGTTAAAATAAAGTTTTAGATTGATTTTATTTGGCAAAATGACACGTAATATCAAATTTATTTTTTACGAGTGTTCATCATAGCCTCGAAATAATTTGTTCCTTGTCTTTGTCCTCTGTTTCTGTACCTGTGTAACCATTCAAACAACCAATACTGGTACAATTATGTAACATTGTACAAGGTCACACTTACACAGGCACATTGCTAGTTCGTCACGCTGCTTCACTTTCACAGTGGCACTCTACTAATTTCAAAATACTTAGTAGTGGCACCGTTAGAGAAGCAAGCATCTGGATGCAATATTCATGCCATAACGGAAATGCAGTGGGTCTAATAGAGGAGGGAATTGTTCAGTGTTCTTTTCCCATCACGGGTTAGGAAATATATATACGTTTCACATTTTGTAAAAAGATTTCTTCTGTCAGTGGTGGTAAACAAACCTTTAGAGGTTAAGAGAAATTTCGTCCCATTTTCGCTGACCATGATTGTATTTGCGCTTATGTCGTAGATCAACATGTAGCGCCACTGTAACGTGCCTTCATTCATTTTGAAGCTTGCTGATTGATATCACTAATATCTGCAATTGCTTTCCCCAACAATGAGAAGGAATAACCATGTTGCACTGCTTTCCCTACCTTTCCTTTTCCTGTGTAAAAACAAGAAGCAGTTTCGCCTCAGCCAATCCGTGAATGTGTAGCTAAATTTTTTTATGATTATTCTTTGCAAGAGATGCACCAATATAAATCAAAGTTCTTCCTTGAAGAGGTAAAATCATGAACAATTTCACTGCAATGTTTTCGTTGTAGTAGTGATGCATTAACAGCAGGATAACATCAATATCATGTGACACAACGCTGTATTTTGACAGCTTGTTGGGTAATTATAGTATCTGCTTCCTCTTGCATGGCTGCCAGGTCGTGCCTTTTAATTACAGTTTAATTACAGTATTTAGAGGCCTGGGGTGATATATATTGTTGGGAATCAGTATTGTCTTGTTGTCAAGGAGTATAATTTTTGTTTGGGTCATTATGGTTCTTCCTAATTTTGCTTCTGTATATACAATTTATTGCAACATGTTGGTTGCTGAAGATAAGGACATGTATATTATTGACTTTTTTTTTTTATTTATGGGATGAAGTTTGGGAATATAAAAGGGGTTATTGATAGCATACACTGTTGTATGTTCTTTATGATTGTTGTAAGACTACATAATATGTATGTATACCATACAGTTTTAAATAAAATATTAAAAAAATTCCGTATCGAATATTGTTTCGTGATAACCTAATATCAAATATTTGTGTTGTCGTATCCCACATAAGGTAAACCGCGTATATTGCAACCGATTCTCTTCACACCACCGACACAATATGGAGAATTCTTTATCAAAATGCTTTTAACAGTCCGTGAATTCTTTATAACTACTTGTATCTTCAATATTTTAAGAGCATTCAGCAGGACAGATAAATATTCATTGTAAGGGAGAACCAACCCATTTTTGATCCGAGGTGCTATCCTAGGTTCAGAACTATGATCAGTTCTAGCTGTCAGCAACGCTGATTCCACAAAATCTCTCGGGTACCGTAGTTTCGTGGCAGTATCAAATATTCTCCTAATTTCTTCATATAGAAATTCCTGTCTACATACTCGGTAAGCTCTCAGAAACATAGCGAGACACTCCTTTTTACTCTGGTCTCATGAGTCGGCGGTGGACACGTTTTCTAAAAATACGTAGATAATTGCCAGATATCTATATTGAGAATGTTAAGCCTTTTATATCATATCGAAGTTGCCGATTTTTTTATAATTGTTAGGCCACTTATGTTACGGTCGTCGTGTTACCACTGAATATCAGTGCTTGTGGGCTGGCGGTCTTATAATGTCTTAAAAAAATATTCAATCCTTTAGACACCAGGCACTGGGTAGTGGTTGGTGTACCCAGTTCATTTATCTTCTACTGCTTCCTCTTCCCTCATTCTAGCTAAAACTCTTACTCTAAACGTGTTTGCCTGGACATTTTAGTTATTTTACTATCTTCATTATGCACCTCATACCCATCCTGTGGACGATAGTCAAAAGATTATAGAGGTATATAATGGGTCCACTTCATATTTTCTGCAATATTGCAACCTACTGATGATGTGTTGATTGTGTGTGTGTGTTCCCAGGAGAGGAGCTTTGACCCCAGGAGTACAGCGGCTGTGAAACTCTTCACCTCCGGTACAACAGGACTGCCCAAGGGCGTCATGCTCAGCCACACCAACCTCCTCGCTGCCGTCCTCCAGGGCAAGTAAGTGTCTCTTGTCGCCGATTATATTTCGTCTTTCTCATTCACTGATGTCAGCGGCGTCATTTTAATATTGTAATCATGACTGATTTTTGCTATATCTTACAGTTAGGCTTTAAATAAGATATTACAAGGACCCCAGTGGAAATAAGTCACTTGTTCTGACTGTTTTGTGTATCCTGGTGGGTGATTTACATCTATGTTACTATGTATTAGGTGTAGCCACCTAATTTGCGTAACTGTACCTATAACTAAATATAGTTACTAACTTACGCCTGTTCTTTGGTCTACTTTCCTTTCGTTAACTTCCACTAGAACTGTTTGCTATCCTTCCTAACATGTCTCCTGATTATGCGTATTATACATGCAAACTCTAGTTCCAGTTAGTGATATTATTATTACAATCATAACCAAGCGCTAAACCCACTAGGGACATACAGCGCTGCAGCGCAGGGGGTGTTGCTGGAGCAGAGACCAGCCAAGGTGGAGACGATAACAGAGGTAGAGTTTGTAAGGGCTGTGAGGAGTGCTAAAGGAAGTATTATCAATGTTTGTGTAATAAAGCCGTCAATAAATCAAAGAGGGAGTTGGAGTCGAAGGTGGGGTCGTCAGCGAGGAGGGTAAATTAAGTAAGGGTGTTAAAGCGGAGACGACTTCGGAAATCATTTCTACGATCTCGTTGAAAGAGACAGTCAAACAGAATATTGCAAACTGAAACTGGAACCAGACAAATCTCAGAGTGGAACAAGGTGCCACTCCATGAGGTACCTGTGAGTAAGACGGGTGTGAATTAGACACATGTGCAACACTTGGGTATCTTTAATGAAGAAACGTTTCGCCACACAGTGGCTTCATCAGTCGTAAACAAAGAAGAATGGTGAAGATCAGAAGGAGCTTGAGGTAATCAGTCCCTCAGCCTGGAGTCGATACAGCATATACACGAATAAGTAGATTGATGGACTGATTAGGATTGATGTGGCGAAAAGTTTCCACAATAAAAATACCCAAGTGTCCTACATGTGTCTAATTCATCAACTTCTCGGTTCTGTGAACAATTTATCTACAAGACGAGTGTGTCTGATGCGAGGACGGGAGAGCGTAGTCTCCCAGCCTCGACGAGTGTGTCTGGTGCGAGGACGGGAGAACGTAGTCTCCCAGCCTCGACGAGTGTGTCTGGTGCGAGGACGGGAGAGCGTAGTCTCCCAGCCTCGACGAGTGTGTCTGGTGCGAGGACGGGAGAGCGTAGTCTCCCAGCCTCGACGAGTGTGTCTGGTGCGAGGACGGGAGAGCGTAGTCTCCCAGCCTCGACGAGTGTGTCTGGTGCGAGGACGGGAGAACGTAGTCTCCCAGCCTCGACGAGTGTGTCTGGTGCGAGGACGGGAGAACGTAGTCTCCCAGCCTCGACGAGTGTGTCTGGTGCGAGGACGGGAGAACGTAGTCTCCCAGCCTCGACGAGTGTGTCTGGTGCGAGGACGGGAGCGTAGTCTCCAGCCTCGACGAGTGTGTCTGGTGCGAGGACGGGAGCGTAGTCTCCCAGCCTCGACGAGTGTGGCTGGTGCGAGGACGGGAGAACGTAGTCCCCCAAAGCCTCGACGAGTGTGTCTGGTGCGAGGACGGGAGAACGTAGTCTCCCAGCCTCGACGAGTGTGTCTGGTGCGAGGACGGGAGAACGTAGTCTCCCAGCCTCGACGAGTGTGTCTGGTGCGAGGACGGGAGAACGTAGTCTCCCAGCCTCGACGAGTGTGTCTGGTGCGAGGACGGGAGAACGTAGTCTCCCAGCCTCGACGAGTGTGGCTGGTGCGAGGACGGGAGAGCGTAGTCTCCCAGCCTCGACGAGTGTGTCACGGAGCGAGGCCACGAGGAGAGAGCGTAGTCTCCCAGCCTCCACATCGATGATAACAAGATGGCCAGAAACCTAAACTTGGCTTGATTCAATATAATTTGTTATGAGTCATATCGGACCAGCGGTGTTGCCAACGGTTGCGAAGGTTAATGGAGATTACAGCAAAATAGTTCAAGGATGGAATACCTCTATATAAAACTGGGAGGATATGTACTGCAGACCGCTCAGCAGAGACCACCTGCTTGCTGCCCTCAACATCAACATGACCAGGGTTCCAGCAGACCGCTCAGCAGAGACCACCTGCTTGCTGCCCTCAACATCAACATGACCAGGGTTCCAGCAGACCGCTCAGCAGAGACCACCTGCTTGCTGCCCTCAACATCAACATGACCAGGGTTCCAGCAGACCGCTCAGCAGAGACCACCTTCTTGCTGCCCTCAACATCAACATGACCAGGGTTCCAGCAGACAGCTCAGCAGAGACCACCTTCTTGCTGCCCTCAACATCAACATGACCAGGGTTCCAGCAGACCGCTCAGCAGAGACCACCTTCTTGCTGCCCTCAACATCAACATGACCAGGGTTCCAGCAGACAGCTCAGCAGAGACCACCTTCTTTCTGCCCTCAACATCAACATGACCAGGGTTCCAGCAGACAGCTCAGAAGAGACCACCTTCTTGCTGCCCTCAACGTCAACATGACCAGGGTTCCAGCAGACCGCTCAGCAGAGACCACCTTCTTGCTGCCCTCAACGTCAACATGACCAGGGTTCCGGCAGAAAACGATTTCTTTGTTTTTGCTGGAAATGCAGCAAAACCAAAGTTGTATGTGAAGAATTAGGGGATAAGGCAAATCAAATTTTGTAATAGCTTGCAAAGCACTAAAGGAGTCTGAGACTACTACCAATTTTTAGGTAGTCAGAGAAGCAAAAAAAATAATTTTAATGAGAACTGCATGCAGTTAAGCTGTAAAAATGGTAGCCGAGTCTAATATATGCCCTCGCTCAGTGCTGTCCGGGAGCACTGTTGCAAACCCGACACCGTCAGAGGATTTAGATCCACCAGTGTACACTGCAGTGACATGAAAAGGAGACCGGAAGTAGTTGAGAAAAAGGAAACGAGAAGCAACTGTAGGTATTTGGGCTTTCATGCATGGCAGTGGGGAAGAACAGACATGAACTGTCAGAACCTCCCAAGGGGGAAGGGAAAAGTTAGATACTAGATGAACATATAGAAGGGGCAACTGAAGAGAAGAGAGAGTTAAGACTAAGTGAAAAGGGACCTCTACTAACGTCCATTACTAACCTCTATGTAGAAGGATCGTGAAGGTCATGAGAGCGGACAAAATATCGGAGGCAATGGGCATCACGGCGATCGTTCAAGGATGGAACATCCGCCTCTGCATATATGTTCTCGACAGAGAAGGAGCGAAAAGCACCTGCGTAGATATAAATGTAATCCCTGGTGATGGTTGGCATCAAGTTTAGAAAGAGTTGCGGGAAAAGCTGCAGAATATATCTGGTCGTCATAGTCTAGTTTCGACAAAATTAGGGCTGAATGCATTCGGAGTTCGTCTATCCGTCCCCCACGAAAGATGAACGAGTTTTTAAGGAGGTTCAGCCGGCTATGGAAAGTTGTTTTCATGGAGGTAATGTGAGGTTACCAAGACAGCCGGCGATCCAACAGGAGGCCGAGAGTTCTGACCGTATTCCGCTCCGGGATACGGGAACTATACAGGTACATTGGAGTATCAGAGACAACAGAACTTCTGATGAAAGTAAATTGCTGTGTTTTAGCACCAGAAAAATTAAACCCATGCGTAGTGGCTCAATGGGAAACACGGTTGACAGCATTCTGGAACAAGGGTGCTACTAGGCGACAGTCAGCGACTGCACAGGCAAAATCATTGACATCAGATGAGAAGTTTTTAAAGAAAAGGGGTAGATTGCCTCGGAGACCAAAAAAATTAATTTGAGCCATGATTTTATATTTCCAAGTAGTGTCATATGCCTTTTCAAGATCAAAAAAGGCTGCGATAACTGAGGGGTTACTAGCAAAGGCATTATGAACCTGGGTATCTAAGCGGAGTAAGAGGTCAGTAGTGGAGCGGCCCTTATGAAAGCCAAATTGATCTGTGGAGAGACTATTGTGTCTCTAGATACCACTCCAGTCATCTATTTACTAGACGTTCCATCAACTTGCAAACTGCACTGATAAGAGCAATGGGACGATAGAGTGAAGCATCATGGCCCAAAGTACCTGGTTTACGAAAAGGAAGAACAATGGCAGATTTATACAGCTGGAGAAGAACTCCTTGCGACCAAATAAGATTAAAACCACGTAAGAGGACTCCAAGGGCTGACGGATGTAAATGTTGAAACATACGAATATGAATGCCGTCAGGCTCAGCTGCCGACGATCGGAAAGTGGAAAGTGTTGACTCCACTTCCAGAAGCATAAAAGGAACATAGGATTCGTCTCTACTAGAAGAAAAGTCTAGAGTCAGCAACTCTCTGGCAGACTTGGTGGAAAGGAACGAGGGGCATAGATGGAGCCCCTGAGATATATGGACAAGATGTTTCCAATCTTTGTGGCAACTTCAAGAGGTCTTGCAATGCTAACACCGGCAACCCAAAGAGCGGGAGCGAGGTCTGGAGCGTACTTGCTACTCAATTTCCGTATTTTTTTTCTAAACTGCACTCACAGAGGAAGCCGAAGTGACGGTAGAAACATAATTCCGCCAACAAGTGAGTTTATCTTCACGGATGACACGACGGGCGACCGCTCTCGCCCACTTAAAATCAAGGAGTCGATCTGCGGCCCTATGTAACGATGTCGGCTCCACGTAGCACGTTTCAAACGTACCGCACGAGCACAGGCAGGAGACCAACAAGGCACGTATTTTTGAGAATGCTTTCCCGAGGTTTGAGGTATAGAATGTGAAGCCGTGGTTAAAATCGAGGTCAAAAATAGTTGTAATAGCTCATCAGTGGAGAACGAAGAAGGTTCCTCACCAAAAACAGTTTGACGCGAGTACAGGTCCCAATTCGCAGGTTCAGATTGCCAACGTGAGCTTCGAGGAATACGAGAATAGGAATGGGAAGTAAGGAGGTTAGCAAAATGATCGCTGTCATGAAATCTGGGAGCACAGACCAGGTAAAGTCGAGTGCAATTGATGAAGAGCAAACTGAGAGATCAATGCAAGAGATTGATTGCGAGGGTCAAAATGGTGGGAGTACCTGTATTTAAAATATGAAGGGGAAGAGAAGTGAGAAGAGCCTCTAACTGATCGTCACAGTGAGACCCATTCCCCCTCAGGGGAAATGATGAGGATTAAAATCACCTAATAAGAAATGCAACATCTGGAACAGATAATGTTCAACAGACTGTATACAACTTGATGAAGTAGATGCTGCAGTGTAATGCAGCGAAGTATGAACAAAGATCTGATGGTATGGTATATGGGTACGTACAAGAAGTGCACTTTCATTAAAAGTTTCATCGGGTAAAGGATCACAGGAATGCAATGAAGGCGGGATGGATAACAGCAGAACATAATTTAGGTTCTTGTAAACAGACACAAACAGGGGAAAACTGTTAGAGCAACACCAGAAGCTCACCCCGGTTACCTCTGAGGCCTCGAATATTCCACTTCAAATAAGTCATGATTTGCAAAGAGGAGTATACTGGTGACATGAAGCAGTATTATCCTTATTATCACATCACTGTAATACTTTAAATATTTACAAACGGCTCTAGACAGAGTTTCTAGACTCATTTACAATGATTCAAACAATATAAATTTGTACAGACAGGCGTTTTCACAAGCCTAAACGCCACAGTGAAGCAAATAACAGAGTTCTTCCTCGGGACACATTCTACAACAATCCCTTTTCTTGACTCTTTCTTAGACTCTTTCACTTATTCTTATTTTTCTCAAGAGTTTCTCAACCGCCTTCTCAGACCGAGATATACCCTATTAGAGGGCTTCCAAAATCCCTGGGAACTTCTGGGGAAGAGTAACATGACTTAAAGCCAGATTCTCTATTAGACCTTCCTAGACCTTAACTCGGTCTGTGTAGGGGTTGAGTAGCTCAAATTGTTTGCTGGTGCTTAACCTGCCGCACCACCAGTTTAGCATATTTAAACATCCTACCTATGTACAAAGCTAAACAATTTATGGCCAGATAATATTATAAAGTCAAGTAAATCCATTTTAGCTATTAATGGAAATACTCCTTAATATAATACTAAGTGAAAAAGTCAAAATAACACGTATAAATATATATTTTCTAATTAAAATGAGCCAAAGGCGTAATAGTGTGTGTTTACACACTCACCTATGTGTGGTTTCAGGGGTCGATTCACATCTCCTGGCTCCACCTCTTCGCTGGCCGCCACTAGGTCTGTTCTCTCCCTGCTCCAAGAGCTTTATGGTGGCTCTTCTTAAAGTAATGTATGGATCCTGTCTCTACTACTTTACTCTCCTGGCTGTTCCACTTCCTGACAAATGTAAGACTGAAGAAATACTTCCTAACATCCCTATGACTCATCTGAGTTGTGTCCCTTTGTTTCTGTATCCCATCACTGAAACATTCCGCCCCTGTTCACTTAGTTCCTCTCAGTACTTTATACGGCGTTATCATGTCCTTATCCTTCCTGTCCTCAAGCGTCATCAGGTTGAGTTCCCTTAACTTCTTCTCATTGGACATTGACCTTATCTCTGGGACTAGTCTAGTTTCCAACTTTTGTCTTTTCTCAAAATTCTTCACGTGCTTGACCAGGTGTGGGTTCTATACTGATGCTGCATACTTCAATATGGCCTGATGTACATGGTGAACTGTGTCGTGAATGATTCTTTACTTAGATGTTAAAACGCTATTCTAAGGTTTGAAAGGCGCCCATATGCTGTTGCAGTTATTTAGCTGATGTGCGCCACAGGGGATGTGTTTGGTATTATACTCACCCCAAGATCCTTTTCCTTGAGGGAGGACTGCAGACTTTGACCCCCGACCTTCTACTCCGTCTTTGGTCTTCTTAATCCTTTATTTTCCATTTGTGGGAGCAAGCTTGCTGCCTGTCTAGATCCGTTTGTAGTCTTCCCTGATTCTCGTCCTCTTGGATTCTCATCTTTAGTTTCAGGTCGTTTGCAAACAGGAACACTTCTGAAAATATTACTTATGGTATGTCAATTACATATTCAAAAAACAGCACCGAAACTAGGACTGACCCTTGTAGAACTCCACTCGATACATGCGCCCTCTCCGACACCTTATTACATTCCATCACTCGTTGTTACCTTCCTGTTAGATATTCCCGGATCTCTTGCAGTGTTTTTCCTGTTATTCCCGACTGTTCCTCTAGATTTTGAACCAGTCTCTTGTGTAGTATTGTGTCAAAAACCCTCTTACAGTCCACGAAAATGCAATCTACCATTCAAACTCTTTCCTGTCTTACTTTTGTGACACACAATCGTCCATCTCAGAAGTCGTGCTGGTTGTCAAGTATGAGCCAACTCCTTCCTAGGTCCTCCACCATTCTTCTCCTAGTAGTCTTCTTCATGACTTTACGTACTATACATGTCACTGACAGTGGCCTGTGGTTTAATGCTGCCTCTGTCTCATTTCCTGAAAATTGGGACTACATTTCCTGTCTTCCACACCTCTGGTAATTGTCCTGTTTCGGTAGAGTTTTAGAAGAGTGCTGTTAACCACTCTTACAGTGACTTTGCTTCCTTCCTCAGGATCCATGAAGAGATGTTACTTATGCCCACCTCCTTCGAGGTTTATAATTCACATAGCAGTTTCTTCAACTCCTCCTCCTTGGTTGTGCGTAGTGTGTCCAGCACTTGCTGGTGTACCCTACCGTCTCAGTTTAGTGGAAGCATTCCTGTCTCCTCTGTGTGTGTGTGTGTGTGTGTATGTGTGTTTATAATAAACACTTTTCCATGGTAAGTAGTAACCCACATGAAAGTAAGAAAATATGCGAGTGACATACGTGTGCAATACCTTGGTATCTTTTATGAGAGAGAAGTTTCGCCTGCGGAACCGACTTGCCAATCAAATACAGAAATCTTTCTTGCGACAAATTTTACCTTGTAGCTTCTTGATTCACTGACTCATATATACCCACTTTTCCCTGTTCTGGATTGTATGTCCTCCGCTGCTCAGCTGTAAAATACTGTGTTCAAATTCAGTATCTCGTTACTGTAGATATTTGAATGCTTCTTACGATATATCCTTCTAAACCTACTTTCTTGATGAATGTTCGTGAGTTCTCATTCACTCTCGTTTACTCTCATACACAATTTTGCAAAATAGATTAAAAAACAATGAACGATGCTTGTATTGTCGCTTATCTCCCCAGGGAGGTGAGAGCAGCGAGCATCCATGGAGATGTCAACACACTGGAGTCAGTGCTGCTGATGCTGCCCGTCTACCACAGTTTCGGCTTCAGTCTCCTAATGAGCTGCCTCTTTTCCGGTGGTAAAGTTGTTATCGTGCGCAAGTTTGTCCCTGATCAGTTCCTTCACTATATCCACAAGTACAAGGTAAGTAAGGAGAGAGATGTAAGGGTAAAAAAGGGAAAGGAAATAAGTGAAGGAGAGAAGAGGAATGGAGAGGAGAGGAAAGACTGAGTTAAGCTACTCGTTCATGATGTGTAAGGAGGCTCACACTCAGCTCACACTCAGCTCACACTCAGCTCACACTCAGCTCACACTCAGCTTACACTCAACTTTCACCTCACTTGCTTCTCCAAAGAATTTTTAAGGTACATAAACTGGTAAAAGTCTTGAACTAAGATTAAAACAACATAAATATAGCATTAGAACTGGACAAGATTCTAATGCTCTATTTATTCATGTGAGAGACTTTAACCATCCAATTGATTTTCAAAATGCTGAGAAGGTTGTATCAAGCAAGTCCATGGTTGAGAGGAATATAATAGAATCATGTTTCATTAAAAGCAGTTTTGAAAATAATATGAATATTTCTTTTGGTTTATATAAATTGGATTCATTTATAATTAATAAAATTTGGGAAGAGTTTAATGATAAATTGGACTAATCTTAATTCTTGGGAAGAGTTTCAGGTCCTTTCTTATGTTCCACTTCACAGAGTCGTGCGATGTTACGCTACTGTGAGGTGTAGTCTTTGTTAGTGTGATGTGACTGTGAGGTGTAGTCTCGCCCCTTATATAAGCCCTTCTTGTCATGTTTCCTGTTATAGTTCCTTGATAATGTGAGTAGTCACGAATGCGCTTGGAATTCCTCTATTTTTTCATAGTGGTTGTCTTGCATATTTTGATATCACCTGTTTACTGTGATCTTTTTGATATATATATATATATATATATATATATATATATATATATATATATATATATATATATATATATATATAAGGATGGGGTCCACCTCTGGTGTCAATTGTGGGACCCATTGCCTCGGAGAAGTGGATAAAAGACTTCAAGGAAGAATATTTAGATTTCTTTCTGAAGCCATTTGAATATTCCACTTTCCCTACCACCCCATCTTTTTTACAAACTTTATTTCAAGACAAAATACAATGGGAGTAAAACAACATAGATAACAACTCAGAGCTACATGTCAAATACTTCGTCCAACTCCCCGGCAGTGGGCCGCTGCCCAGAATACTGCAGGCATTTCCCTCTGGATCGCAACACTGAGTCTCTGAAAGAGGAAGCTGGTCGCCCTGTGGTCCTTGGTTTCTATGATGAGTTTTCCACCCAGCTCCTTGAGAAACTTTAGAGCACACTTGCCCCATGCTCCATGGGTCTCCGACCCTATTGGGATGAAGTTATAGCAAGAGGGAAGGTCTTCATATTTGCGAGTCTTCTGGGTCTCCCTGTGGCTGGCAGCTCCACCCCCTTCGGCTAAGGAGTGTGGCAGGTAGGTGTCTGCCAATGTGGGAGCACAGGTGTAGTCCCAAGCAATCTGCTTACCATCCTTCCAGGGTAGCATGGTGGCTCCATCAGGACGCTTTTGACTTCCATCAGACCTCTGCACTTGGGGTTCCCGTTGAGCTGGGCAACGGGCTGTGGCGAGGCTTCTCTTTATGATGTCATTGACCTCCTCATGTCTAGCATACTTCCCTTCTGATGTGTGACACACTAGACCATGAAGTCTGAATTGATCAGCCGTCGCCCTGCCGCAAATACACCTATGTTCGGTGAGTATGGTGGCGGCTAGGCGAAGAGCAACACCAATCCGAATGGCCTGTGGGTCGAGTCGAGTGCCCAGAGAGGAATTGGGAACAGCAAGAAGGAAATCTCCTGAGTGTGGTGCCTTCACCGCTAGGAGACGAGCTTTGTTCTTTCCTGAAGCGTTGGTGAGCATTGTGTTGGAAATTTTTTCCATGATCGGTTTGTCCCAGTGGGACTGTTTGTGCTCTTTGGGAGGAGCTGGTCTACTGGAGGAGTCTGCCAGGATGTCCCACTGCACTGCTGCTTCAATGAACTTGGGGTCTTGAGCTCCCACCACACCTCTCAAACGTTCAGGGACAATCCTCTTGACTAATCCACAGGAGGCCAAACACGATGACAGAAATGCAGGTAACGCTACCTGCCTTGCTTTGCGCACCCTATACCTCCCAGTCGCACTGGGAGGGTTGCCTGCTCCCATTGCTGATCCTCTAGTGACAGATTCAGTGCCTTCTTGAAGGTTAATCTCAGGTGTGCGTCATACTCGTCAAGTGTTGGGTTTTCAAAAGAGGGTGCGCACCTCAAGAAGTAAGTGAGTCTTGGCATAGTAAGACACCTTGTGAGGAGATACAGGGCATCATGGGCATCAAGATCACTTATTCTCTCCTCCATTCTTTTCTGGTCATTCACTTTGTCCTTGAGGACAGTGTCGATGGCGTGGTGACCCAGCGGTGCTCCCAGGAGGGTACTGTTGGATGGAGTGATAGTAGTGACTTCTGGGAGGATTGTTTGCACCGCATTGATTATTTCCTGATTTGTTGTGATAATTTCACACTTTGAGGGATTAAGGATGAGTCCTAAGGGTTCTCCCTGTGTCTTCACCGTTGTAGGTCCTCTAACAAGGACTCCCAGTACCTGCCAGAGTGCCATCATCCAGGTACCATATATATATATATATATATATATATATATATATATATATATATATATATATATATATATATATATATATATATATATATATATATATATATATATATATATTCATGCCTAATAGATAAAACTTGTGATTTTCGCTTAAATAGCAATGCTCTTCTTGCCAAATAAGGCAAACGAAAATTTGGGTATCCAATAATTTCGCAAAAGTCATTCTGAAACAAACGAAAATAATATATTGCATTGAGTTTGTTTATTATTAAATTACTGTAAATTGATCTAAATATATTTAGTTGGATTAGGCTAAATTAAATTGCACTTATTATAATAAGGTTAGGTAAGTTTTCTAAGGCTCTTTTGGTATACAATTATCAATATATACATTACCATAAATGAAAAATATATATCTTTAAACGTATAAGAGAAAATTTTAGAGAGGACTTAATTATAAATGAGTTCTTGCTAATTGACCAATTTTACCTATTCGTGCATGACATATATATATATATATATATATATATATATATATATATATATATATATATATATATATATATATATATATATATATATATATATATATATATGTGTGTGTGTGTGTGTGTGTGTGTGTGTGTGTTATATATATATATATATATATATATATATATATATATATATATATATATATATATATATATAGATATAGATATAGATAGATAGATAGATATCAATAACAACACTGCAGTAGCCAAGGAGTCGAACCCATGCTGCTTTGGCCCGCTTCATGGTGAGTGAAAACACATGATGCTTTAGACAACTAGACACAATTCTTAAGAATGGCGCATCCAGCCAAGCTAGATGTTTTACCCGCCATCCAAGAACCCGTAGCAGTCATAGAGCGATTGGAAAACGGGATGCAATCACGTTCGATGCAATGAAGGGAAGGATCGGCGCAATTCCTAAGATCAGAAGCCCTGTAAACAAGTTCCCTTGAGGGAAGAAGGAGGAAGAGAATGTGAGAAATACTGCTCCTCTTACTGTTCTTCCTTCCCTGGAGAACACACATGTTTATTGTATGCATCAACCTTTTTTTCAGATTTTTTTTAAGGAATTGCAATTAATTAACTTCTATTAGCGTAAGTTGGGAAGCTCAAAAAAATTATTTTTGGTTGGTTTAATTAGAAAATTATTATTATATGATCGATTCGTTATACTGCAGTTGTTGTATGTGCATGCAAATTGTACAATATATGCAAATTGTACAGTGTTTGTAAATATGTATGTATGTAATATGTAAAATTCGATTGGTTTAAATTTCTTTTAATATTGTTGTATGTTTTATACGTGAAGCGTCAGAGATATTCCAGCACCAAAGTGTTCTCAGTTGAGTCAATGTGAATCATTAAACATAACAGGTTTAAAAATGTTAATTTAAAATAACTCCCACAGGTTCTATCATAGTATAGATTAAAATTTTATTAACACAGGCCGTTTCCCACCAAAGAATTGTGGCCCGAAAAAAGAAAAACTTTCAACCATGATTCACTCCATCACTGTCTTGCCAGAGCCGTGCTTACACTACAGCTACAAAACTGCAACATTAACATCCCTCCTTCAGAGTGCCGGCACTGTACTTCTTATCTCCAGGAATCAAGTCCGGCCTGCCGGTTTCCCTGAATCCCTTCATAAATGTTACTTTGCTAACACTCCAACAGCACGTCAAGTCCTAAAAACCATTTGTCTCCATTCACTCCTTTAATTCGTTAATAATTATTGCTAAATTAAAACAACCTATTTATAATATCACTAAAAACAAAATAAGACTATAGTTTATTGATGTATCTGATAAAATTACAGTGTAAATATCACAATAATACTTTATTTTTATAAATGAATAATTGAGACGATGTGTAAACCAGTTATCTCATTCACCAAACAATCCCCTCTAATTTAACCAGTTATCTCATTCACCAAACAATCCCCTCTAATTTAACCAGTTATCTCATTCACCAAACAATCCCTCATAATTTAACCAGTTATCTCATTCACCAAACAATCCCTCCTAATTTAACCAGTTATCTCATTCACCAAACAATCCCTCCTAATTTAACCAGTTATCTCATTTACCAAACAATCCCCTCTAATTTAACCAGTTATCTCATTCACCAAACAATCCCTCCTAATTTAACCAGTTATCTCATTTACCAAACAATCCCCTCTAATTTAACCAGTTATCTCATTCACCAAACAATCCCTCCTAATTTAACCAGTTATCTCATTCACCAAACAATCCCTCCTAATTTACCCAGTTATCTCATTCACCAAACAATCCCTCCTAATTTAACCAGTTATCTAATTTACCAAACAATCCCTCCTAATTTAACCAGTTATCTCATTCACCAAACAATCCCTCCTAATTTAACCAGTTATCTAATTTACCAAACAATCCCCTCTAATTTAACCAGTTATCTCATTCACCAAACAATCCCTCCTAATTTAACCAGTTATCTCATTCACCAAACAATCCCCCCTAATGTAACCAGTTATCTCATTCACCAAACAATCCCTCCTAATTTAACCAGTTATCTCATTCACCAAACAATCCCTCCTAATTTAACCAGTTATCTAATTTACCAAACAATCCCTCCTAATTTAACCAGTTATCTCATTCACCAAACAATCCCTCCTAATTTAACCAGTTATCTAATTTACCAAACAATCCCCTCTAATTTAACCAGTTATCTCATTCACCAAACAATCCCCCCTAATGTAACCAGTTATCTCATTCACCAAACAATCCCTCCTAATTTAACCAGTTATCTCATTTACCAAACAATCCCCTCTAATTTAACCAGTTATCTCATTCACCAAACAATCCCTCCTAATTTAACCAGTTATCTCATTCACCAAACAATCCCTCCTAATTTAACCAGTTATCTAATTTACCAAACAATCCCCTCTAATTTAACCAGTTATCTCATTCACCAAACAATCCCCCCTAATGTAACCAGTTATCTCATTCACCAAACAATCCCCCCTAATGTAAGCAGTTTGTGTTACACCAGTGCTTATGAGAACACGACTCTCGCTAACTCAAAGGAAAATGGAAAGTTTAATTTATTTATTCACTATAGAAATTTTAAGCGAGACAGAGGATACCAGACAAACATATAATATAGAGGAAATACCATAGACTATTATTGAAAAAATACATCAAGTGTCAGCTGTTAATTTTTTTCAAACCATCACGGCTCATATCAGTGCAAGTCTCTGCATGTAGATAAACACCTGAATTAAAAATTACTATGCACAATATCCTCTCTGCTATGATTAGTGTTCCTGTACTAACGTTGACCACAGCAGTTACAAAAATAGCTCAAAAAAATTTTCATTGTTTTAGAGATTTCCAAGTCATTTAACAGCCAACTCAACATGCAAATTTGGTCGGGCGCTGCGCGACCTAGGACGGTATCCCCCCGTATGCTAACCCCTGGCCCCTGTAGGTCAGAGTGCTGCATAAGTTTCTATTGCAATTAAATATTTGCATTGAAGATTCGAAGCGAATCAGATTTGGTATTCATAAGTTATCACAGGGAGACTAATATCCCATTTTTTTCATTAAAAATTGAAAATTAGGACATTCATAACTCTTAACTAATACAAACCACCCATTACGAGAGGACCAATATTCTAAAATATACCAGTACATAAAGTTTGAAGTCGCTCAGAATTTGCATTATCAAGTAATGAACATAGAACGACAATAGATAAGGCACTCAAAAATTATCGCATGAAAATCAGTATTTTAATTTTCCAAGTTTCCATAAAAAAAGAAAAAAATTGGGATCAACAAAAGGCAAAATAAATCCAATTTTTTTTTTCTAAGAGTTTTCTGCGTTTAAGGTTTACGTAAATAAGTGTGTGTGTAAGTAATTAAGTAAATTTTATTAAACGTACATTTTGTAGATTTAAAGTAGGAAAACTCAGTAAAGTTAAACACTGATTTATTTCTGATCAGAAGAGAGATTCTCCCGTTATTTCACAGAAACTAATATGATTAATAAAATTTATATTTTTTAAACTTACACAAACTAAAATCATGACATGGTAACAGGAATAGGATGGAAAAAGCCAAACTACAAAAGAGGGGACTACACAGGTATGAGGAACTTCCTGCAGGAGGTTCAGTGGGAAAGAGAATTGGTAGGAAAGTCAGTAAACGAAATGATGAACTACGTAACAACAAAATGCAAGGAGGCAGAGGAAAGGTTTGTTCCCAAGGGCAACAGAAATAATGGGAAGACCAGAACGAGCCCTTGGTTTACCCAAAGGAGTAGGGAGGCAAAAAGAAAGTGCACTAGAGAATAGAAAAAGTACATAAAGTCATAAAGAAGATTATCAGGAGGAGAGTGCTGGAGCACCTAGAACGGAACAAGCTTATTAACAACAACCAGCACGGATTCATGGAAGGCAAATCCTGTGTCACAAAACTACTGCAGTTTTATGACAAGGTAACGGAAGTAAGACATGAGAGAGAGGGGTGGGTAGACTGCATTTTCTTGGACTGCAAGAAGGCCTTCGACACAGTTCCTCTCAAGACATTAGTGCAAAAGCTTGAGGATCAGGCACGTATAACAGGAAGCGCACTGCAATGGATCAGATAATACCTGACACGCATGCAACAACGAGTCATGGTACGTGACGAGGTATCACAGTGGGCGCCTGTGACGAGCGGGTTCCACAGGGGGTCAGTCCTAGGACCAGTGCATGACGTAAGGGATAAACTCAGAAGTGTCCCTGTTTGTAGATAATGTGAAGTTAATGAGGAGAATTAATTCAGATGAGGACCAGGCAGGACTACAAAGAGACCTGGACAGGCTGGAAGCTTGGTCCAGCAACTGGCTCCTCGAATTAACCCCGCCAAATGGTAAGTCATGAAGATTGGGGTAGAGCAAAAAAGACCGCAGACAGAGTATAGGCTAGGTGGCCAAAGACTGCAAACCTCACTCAAGGAAAAGGATCTTGGGGCGAGTATAATACCGAGCACATCTCCTGAAGAGCACATCAACCAGATAACTGTTGCAGCATATGGGCGCAAGGCAAACCTGAAAAAAGCGTTTCAATACGTCAGTAATGAATCGTTCAAGACTCTGTACACCGTGTACGTCAGGCCTATACTGGAGTATGCAGCACCAGTTTGGAACTCACACCTGGTCAAGCACGTCATGAAATTAGAGAAAGTGCAAAGGTTTGCAACAAGACTAGTTCCAGAGCTAAGGGGAATGTCCTTCTAAGAAAGCTTAAGGGAAATCGCCCTGACGACACTGGAGGACAGGAGGGTTAGGGAAGACTTGATAACGACATACAAAATACTGCGAGGAATTGACAAGGTGGACAGAGATAGGATGTTTCAGAGAGGGGGCACAGCAACAAAGGGTCACAATTGGAAGTTGAACACTCAGATGAGTCAAAGGGATGTTAGGAAGTATTTTTTCTGTCATAGAGTTGTCAGGAAGTGGAATGGTCTGGCAAGTGACGTAGTGGAGGCAGGAACCATACATAGTTTTAAGACAAGGTTTGATAAAACTCGTGGAGCAGGGAGAGAGAAGACCTAGTAGCGATCAGTGAAGAGGCGGGGCCAGGAGCTATGGCTCAACCCCTGCAACCACAAATAGGTGAGTACAAACTTTCCTTTCAGGAAAGCACATCAATACTAAAAGCTTAAAGCAGACCAGGTGTACAGTAGGTGAACACATTGTTGCAAAGAATCCAACAAAATGTTCACTTACGTACATGATCTGAAGCCAAGAAACTATTCCTTCCTTTCATTAAATGAATCGGCCAATAAAGATTGATGCTGTTCACAAATATTTTACTTTAATCAAGGGAAAGCGTTAAAACAGCAGGGGTTATATAGAAACTGAGGAATATAAAACATTCAGATTCAATCCATCAAAAGAGAGGATAAGTCTATTTCATCGGATCATGAGCCCATCATCAGCAAAAAAGCTTGATAATGAATTAATATAAAAATGATACCACATAATTTCAGTATTAGAAGTGGTAAAGTGACATCTAGACATTTCATAAACAATACCAACCATCTTCTAAGTAAGATGGACGAGTATTGAGATTTAGAAGCTGATCAGAGGAAGTTTTATCGAGTTATCACATGGAAACAAAATCTGAGAATGGTCTTCGTAACATCGTCGCTATGACAACCATGTATGCAGATATACCTAAAACTCTTGTCCTAGATACAGTTAACTAGCACTGAAAATTTAAAGCTGGTCTAATAAGGCGTTCTCGAGTTATGAACGACAGTTTTGGAGAAAGAAATGCAATCAAGTTGTTGAGAAAGTTCTAAAAATAAGTAAGTCTAACATCGATTTTTATTTTTTCAGTTTTCTTTTCTAAATTGTTTTCTATTTCAGATTCTCCACAATACTATAAGACAAAATACTTCATTTTCATTTTGAAGTTCAATACACTTGTTTTAAAAATATGGCAAATTGGAACTCAAATAACCCAAATCAATACAAAATACCTCCAATTACGACACTGCAGAGTTTAGGGTTTGAAGCCGACCAGAAAAGGCATTCACTAATTATTACATGGAAAACAATTTATTAAATAAAATTTTAAAATATAAGTTTATGCCGCTGAAAGTGAATGCTAAGATTTTCAGTCGATCACCATACCCAGCCCTTCTAGGGCAGGGTAGGTAAGCCTGCCGGGCCCGTTAGGGAAGGTGGCAGACCACAGAGGCCTAGCATCTATCTACCTCCATGCCTCGTGCTGGTAGGGAAATATGGCTAGGCCTGGGGCCAGTTGGTCCCACCGCTGAGAGGTACCCCCTCCCATGGGAGACATAGGTCTCTGCTACTCCCACGCCAGGGAGCCGGAGCAGGGTCGCCATCTGGTTAAGACCCGGGCCGGGAGAATTCCCGGTGAATCAACACCTCCTCACCTAAGGTTTTGAGTCGATCACCATGCCCAGCCCTTCTAGGGCAGGGTAGGTGCCAAGGCTGGAGCTTGCTACCATCTGCGGCTCGCAAGCCTGCCCTTCCTGTCAGCCTCCTTGGGGCGGGTAAAGTGGCAGACCAGAGAGGCCTAGCATCTATCTACCACCTGCCTCGTGCTGGTGGCGAATGTGGCTAGGCCTGGGACCATTTGGTCCCGCTGCTGAGGGTACCCCTCCATGGGAGACATAGGCTCCTGCTACTCCCACGCCAGGGAGCCGGAGCCGGGTCGCCATCTGGTAAAGACCCGGGCCGGGTGAATTCCCGGTGAATCAACACCTCCACCTAAGGTTTTTATAAAATAAAACTTTTTCTTGATCTGAAGTTTTGGCGGTAAAGATTAAAAACCAAAACCTTGTCAATGTGGTGATATACAAGCCTCCAAACGCAACTTCCCAGCAATTCCAGGAACAGCTTTTAAAAATTGACCACTGTCTGGAAAATCTCCCAACTCCTGCCCCAAACATCTTGTTATTGGAAGATTTCAAGTTGAGACACTTAAAATGGAGGAGTGTAGCAAATAATATTTTAGCAGAGATCACCCAGGATGCAACTCAGATGAAAATTCACACACACACGAGCTATTGAATCTGTGCACCAAATTCACCTTAAACCAGCAAATATTAGAGCCTACGAGACCTCATCTTCACTAACAACGACGATCTGATACGGAATATAACCGTATCAAAGACAATACACTCAGATAACAACATAATAGAGGTACAGACATGTATGCACAGGGCTCCTGACCAACAAAATGTGATCAGTCATGAAGGTGTCTTCATAAAATTCAACTTCAATAAATAAAACATACAATGTGATAAGGTCAACAATGTCCTGAATTAAACAAGCTGGGAAGATATCCTAAACAACACGGATCTGAACCTTTACCTAGAAAAAGTAAACTCTGTCGTTCTTGAGATCTGCTCAAGGCACATTCCATTAAGAAAAAGAAAGAGAAGATGTAAACTAGAAAGAGAGAGACGCTCTCTATACAGACGAAGACAAACAATATCAGAGCTGCTGAGAGGGGCCAATATATCTGAAATACAAAGGGAGGCACTGGTCAATTAAATAGAAAATATCGAACTTAAGCTGAAGGAATCTTACAGGAGACAAGAATCGCAGGAAGAACTAAAAGCCATAAAGGAAACTGAAAAAGAAATACTTCTTCTTTTATGCCAAATCGAAGGGAAAAACAACACCCAGTATTGGGCCTCTGCTTAGGCGAGATGGGACATACACAGATGACAGCCAAGAAATGAGTGAGATATTAAAGTCCCAATACGACTCAGTGTTCAGCGAACCCTTACCCAGACTAAGGGTCGACAATTCAAATGAATTCTTTATGAACGAGACCCAAATTTTGGTCATCTCAAAAATCTCTGATATTATCCTAACACAACAAGACTTTGAAAAGGCAATAAATTACATTCCCATGCACTCTGCCCAGACTCATGGAACTCCGTGTTCATCAAGAACTGCAAGAAGACCCTTTCAAGTGACTGCAACATTCTATGGAGAGGGAGCATGAACACAGGGGTCATCCCACACTCACTAAAAATAACAGACATTGCCCCACTCTACAAAGGTGGCAGTAAAGAAATTGCAAAGAACTACAGACCGATAGCACTAACATGTCATATCATAAAAATCTTTGAGATGGTTCTAAGAAGCAAGATCGCCAACCACCTAGATACCCATCAATTATACAACCCAGGGCAACACGGGTTTAGAGCAGGTCGCTCCTGCCCGTCCCAGCTACTAGACCACTATGACAAGGTCCTGGATGCTGTAGTGGATAAAAATGCAGATGTAGAATACACAGACTTTGCAAAAGATTTTGACAAGTGTGACCATGGTGTAATAGCACACAAAATTCGTGATAAAGGAATAACAGGAAAAGTTGGTAGATGGATCTATAACTTAATGACAAATAGAACACAAAGATTAATAGTAAACAGAGTAAAGTCCGAGGCAGCTACAGTGAAAAGCTCTGTTCCTCAAAGCACAGTACTCGCTCCCATCCTATTCCTCATCCTCATATCTGACATAGAGATGTAAGCCATAGCTCCGTGTCTTCCTTTGCGGATGATACTTGAATTGCCACAACAGTGACCTCCATCGAAGACATCGCAAGACTCCAAGCGGACATCAAAAAAATCTTCAAATGGACCACTCAAAACAATATGAAGTTCAACGAAGAGAAATATCAACTACTCAGATATGGAAAACTTAAAACTGTATGAGGGTATACGACAAACTCTAACTATACAATAGAGCGAGAAAGTAATGTGAAGGACCTGGGAGTGATATTGTCAGAGAATCTCGCCTTCAAAGATCACAACAATGTATCTACCACATCTGCTATGAAAATGATAAGATGGATAATGAGAACCTTCAAAACTAGGGACGCCAAGTCCATGATGATTCTCTTCAAATCGCTTATTCTCTCTAGGCTGGAATACTGCTGTACACTAACTGCCCCCTTCAAGGCAGGCAAAATTGCTGACCTGGAGAGTGTACAAATAACTTTCAAGGCACACATGAGTGCGAAAAGGCACCTAAATTACTGGGAACGGTTGAAGTCCCTTTATTTGTATTCCCTGGAACGCAGGCGAGAGAGATACATGATAATATACACTTGGAAGGTCCTAGAGGGATTGGTACCAAACTTGCACACGAGAATCACTCCCTATGAAAGCAAAACACTCGGCAGGAGATGACACATTCCCCCAATGAAAAGCAGGGGCGCCTCAAGTACACTGAGAGACAACACAACAAGTGTCAGGGGCCCAAATCTGTTCAGCTGCCTCCCAGCATACATAAGGGGGATTGCCAAAAGACCCCTGGCTGTTTTCAAGAAGGCACTGGACAGGCACCTAAAGTCAGTACTTGACCAGCCGGGCTGTGGTTCGTACGTCAGTTTGCGTGCGGCTAGAAAGAACAGCATTTTTGATCAGACCTTGATCCACCACGAGACCTGGTCTCAGACCGAGCCGCGGGGGCGTTGACCGAAAAAAAACCTCTCCAGGTAAACTTTTGATATTAATTTCAAGTATTTAACAATTTCAGTAAAAATTCCGATCTGCACATAGAAAATTTAGTTTAATACAAATGCTTAACAAAAACAGCTTGTTCCATCATGGTAATGTACCATCATGTTAATTTGCCATCATGTCAATGCACCATGTTAATGTACCACCATCACCATACTATACCATCACCATACCTGTGTCATCACAAACGTCAACTCTCAAATTTTGATTCTACTGACTCCTGACTCTCCTCACCAGATCACTTTCCTGCCGATAGTACCGCACATCGCGCACTTCCTGTCCACATCACAGCTACTGGACCAGTACGACCTGTCGTCCCTAAGAGCCATCGGCAGCGGGTCCGCCCCAGTCGCGCCCTCCACCTTGGCTACCCTTACGCGAAAGGTACTCAGTCACTAGGCACTCACATACAAGGTACTCTAGGATAAGGTACTCAGTCACTAGGCACTCACATACAAGGTACTCTAGCATAAGGTACTCAGTCACTAGGTACTCATACACAAGGTACTCAGTCACTAGGTACTCACACACAAGATACTCTAATAAAAGGTACTCAGTCACTAGGTGATGGAGGCAGTGATCACCATGCATGGTGATGGATACTGATCACCATGCATGGTGATGGAGGTAGTGATCACCATGCATGGTGATGGAGACAGTGATCACCATGCATGGTTATGGAGGTAGTGATCACCATGCATGGTGATGGAGGTAGTGATCACCATGCATGGTGATGGAGACAGTGATCACCATGCATGGTTATGGAGACTGATCACCATGCATGGTGATGGAGGCAGTGATCACCATGCATGGTTATGGAGACTGATCACCATGCATGGTGATGGAGGCAGTGATCACCATGCATGGTGATGGAGACAGTGATCACCATGCATGGTGATGGAGGCAGTGATCACCATGCATGGTTATGGAGACTGATCACCATGCATGGTGATGGAGGCAGTGATCACCATGCATGGTGATGGATACAGTGATCACCATGCATGGTGATGGAGACAGTGATCACAATGCATGGTGATGGAGACAGTGATCACCATGCATGGTGATGGAGGCAGTGATCACCATGCATGGTGATGGAGACAGTGATCACCATGCATGGTGATGGAGGCAGTGATCACCATGCATGGTGATGGAGACAGTGATCACCATGCATGGTGATGGAGGCAGTGATCACCATGCATGGTTATGGAGACTGATCACCATGCATGGTGATGGAGGCAGTGATCACCATGCATGGTTATGGAGACTGATCACCATGCATGGTGATGGAGGCAGTGATCACCATGCATGGTGATGGATACAGTGATCACCATGCATGGTGATGGAGACAGTGATCACAATGCATGGTGATGGAGGCAGTGATGACCATGCATGGTGATGGAGGCAGTGATCACCATGCATGGTGATGGAGACAGTGATCACCATGCATGGTGATGGAGGCAGTGATCACCATGCATGGTGATGGAGGCAGTGATCACCATGCATGGTTATGGAGACTGATCACCATGCATGGTGATGGAGGCAGTGATCACCATGCATGGTGATGGATACAGTGATCACCATGCATTGTGATGGAGACAGTGATCACCATGCATGGTGATGGAGACAGTGATCACCATGCATGGTGATGGATACAGTGATCACCATGCATGGTGATGGAGACAGTGATCACCATGCATGGTGATGGAGGCAGTGATCACCATGCATGGTGATGGAGACAGTGATCACCATGCATGGTGATGGAGACAGTGATCACCATGCATGGTGATGGATACAGTGATCACCATGCATAGTGATGGAGACAGTGATCACCATGCATGGTGATGGAGACAGTGATCACCATGCATGGTGATGGATACAGTGATCACCATGCATGGTGATGGACACAGTGATCACCATGCATGGTGATGGAGACAGTGATCACCATGCATGGTGATGGAGACAGTGATCACAATGCATGGTGATGGAGACAGTGATCACCATGCATGGTGATGGATACAGTGATCACCATGCATAGTGATGGAGACAGTGATCACCATGCATGGTGATGGAGACAGTGATCACCATGCATGGTGATGGATACAGTGATCACCATGCATGGTGATGGAACAGTGATCACCATGCATGGTGATGGAGACAGTGATCACCATGTATGGTTATGGAGAATGTGATCACCATGCATGGTGATGGACACAGTGATCATGTATGGTGATTGCGACAGTGATCATCATGCATGGTGATGTACACAGTAATCACCATGCATGGTGATGGAGACAGTGATCACCATGCATGGTGATGGATACAGTGATCACCATGTATGGTGATGGATACAGTGATCACCATTCATGGTGATTGAGACAGTGATCACCATGCATGGTGATGGAGACAGTGATCACCATGCATGGTGATGGAGACAGTGATTACCATGCATGGTGATGGAGACAGTGATCACCATGCATGGTGATGGAGACAGTGATCACCATGCATGGTGATGGAGACAGTGATTACCATGCATGGTGATGGAGACAGTGATCACCATGCATGGTGGAGACAGTGATCACCATGCATGGTGATTGATACAGTGATCACCATGCATGGTGATGGATACAGTGATCACCATGTATGGTGATGGATACAGTGATCACCATGCAAGCTGTTCGTCTGTTGGAAGTCACTTCAGAATTCTTCAGGTACTCTAGGATAAGGTACTCAATCATTTGTTACTCACACACAAGGTACTCTAATTAAAGGTACTCAATCACTAGGCACTCACGCAGAAGATACTATAGTCACTCACTTCACTCTACAACGATAGTTTTTAACTCTTCAGAATACTTCAGCCCTGGTCGCAGGTTCTAGTATTTCAGAGATTGGTCTTCAAATTTCACGTCTTTTCAGGTTAATGAACCTTCCAAATTGTAATTTTTTTCCTAATATATTTTTGGTAATATTTTTTTATGTTTATTCTTGAGTTATAAGTTCCCGCCCTGCCTCTTTAAGTGACTCATTTCTTAACTTTCTTCAGTTTTAATGTCTCATATTTCAAAGTTAATTTCAGGTCTTTATTAGGTTTAAAAATGATGATCTTATAGCTTAATTTTTCGGCTTTATTCCTCGTGTACACCAGGCTGAGCATCTCAGCTTTCTGCACCTCCAGTTTTAGGGCCTCGAATCCCTGTGCATGTTAATCTCTCAATAGCAAATAATATTTATGACATGACTCTTCATATACTCGTGCACTCCTCTTCAGAGTGGAACGGTGACTGGGCAAGGGTACGGTATTACTGAGTGCAGTGCCACTGTTGTATCCTCGTGGGGAGCCGTCAACCTTCGGTCGGGAGCAGTCGGCAAAATTCTTCCCTTCATCGAAGCCAAGGTTTGTTTTGGGTACAATTACATATTTGAATCTACATGTTTTAATTAAGCTTCAAGCTTTGAGTATCTTTGTTAACAATGACGTGACTGACGTGATTCTAGTCCATAACTTGTCTTGAACGTATGAATTATTTTTGCATATGGACTATTGTTGTCTACTCCAAAACTGGTCTAATATCTTATGTAATTATTTGTGACTGTTTTTTTGGTTATAGTTCAGTATGTCAGTTTCATATCTGAAAGTTTGGCATATGCCGTTGATGTTATTCATTTCATTAGTTTTCTTTAATGCATCGGCTATCTCCCACCATGGTAGGGTGACCTGAAACATAAGAAACACTTTCAACGTCATTCATCCAATCACTGTCATGTCAAAAGTGTGTCGACATCACAACTGAGATGATCCTCCGAACTGCAACATCCCCACCCCACCTTCAGAGGCCAGGCGCTGTACTTCCCTGCCTCAGGGACTCATGTCCGGCTAGTCATTTTCCCTGAATCTCTTTAAAAATATTTTCCTGTTCACTCTCCAACAACTTGTCAAATCATGAAAACCTCCCTGTCTCCACTCACACTTTTGTAACATGCTCACACAAGCCTCTAGTCCATCCCTCCAGTCCATCCCTCCAGTCCATCCCTCCAGTCCATCCCTCCAGTCCATCCCTTCAGTCCATCCCTCCAGTCCATCCCTCCAGTCCATCCCTCCAGTCCATCCTGAGACGACCCCTACCCACCCTTCCCTCTACCCCAAAATTATTTACTCTTCTTTTCATGCGATTTTGTTCCATTCTCCTCCGACCCCTCCTCCGACCCCTCCTCCGACCCCTCCTCCGACCCCTCCTCCGACCCCTCCTCTGACCCCTCCTCTATCCTGTGAATAACATATTTGGCAGCCCCACAGCTTCTCTTGTGCCCACGCAGACATTTTCTGCATAATATTCACGCCACACATTGCCCTCTAACATATATCCACTGCTATCAACTTTCACTCCGCTACAACATTCACAACCGATGCTTCACAGTCATACAACTGCGTTGGTTCCTCTATAATTTGGTAAATTTCCTTTCTTGCCTCCACGGATAAGGTTCCTTGTCTCCACAGATGTCTCAATGCACCACTCACCTTTTTAAGCATAGTTAATTCTGTGGTTTACTACGTCTTTCATAGACTCATCTGTCGACAAGTTTATACCCGAATATCTAAACACATTTGCTTCCTCCATTCTCCCTCCCTCCAATCTGATGTTCAGTCTTTCACTTCCAGATTTTTGTTTGTTTCTGTCCTCACCTGCTCTTTCCTATGTACACTTTTAATTAATTTCCTCCTTTTACATGCCTTCCATAATTCGTCTACCAACCTTTGCAACTTCTCTTCAAAATCTCCCGAAAACACCGTATCTTCAGCAAAAGGGAACTGTGACATCTCAAATTCATTCTGTTATAATAAGACACCTCTCTGTCTCATACCCTAGACTTCACTTCTTTTACAACTCCATCTACAAACTTGTTAAGCAGCCACATTTACATTATCTCTTTCTAATGCCTACTTTCACTGAAAAATAATCCCCTCTCTCCTTCATACATAATCCTTTGCTGCTATTAATAACCTACCACGTATTCCATATATGTGTAACATCTGCCACATTGCTTTCCTATCCACCCAGTCATATGCCTTTTCTAAATCACTAAATACCACAAAAATTTCCTTACCTTTTTCTGAGAACTGTTCATTTGTATATGCATCAGTGTATAGTCGCACCCTTCCTAAACCACCATGTTCTTCTGCATTCATACTCTTTGTCTTACCGCTAATTCCCTCAGTAAGAACTTAACCATATACCTAACTTGGTATTAACTTCCCCATACACCTAACTTTGTATTAACTTCACCATACACCTAACTTGGTATTAACTTCACCATACACCTAACTTGGTATTAACTTCACCATACACCTAACTTGGTATTAACTTCACCATACACCTAACTTGGTATTAACTTCACCATACACCTAACTTGGTATTAACTTCACCATACACCTAACTTGGTATTTTCACCAGGCTTATTTCCCTATAATTCCTTCACTCTATTTCATCTCCTTTTTGCTTATACGAATAAACTCTGCATGTGCTCTGCCAGTCCCTAGGTACGTTCCTCCCTTTCATACATTTATTGAACAGATACACCAATCACTAAACAACTATATCCCTCCCTGCTTTAACGTTTCTGTCTTGATCCCATCAATCCCAGCCGCTTTACCCATTTTCATTCTACACACTGTCTCACAAGCTTCCTCCTCACTCACATCTGGCTCTTGCTAATTCCTACCTCTTTGACCATTGCATAAAATCGCTCTCTGTCTCTCTCTGTCTCTGTCTCTGTCTCTCTCTCCCTCTCTCTCTCTCTCTCTCTCTCTCTCTCTCATCTCTCTCTCTCTTTCTCTCTTTCTCTCTTCTCTTTTCTCTTTCTTTTTTTTTTAACTTTTAACAATACAAAATACTATCTCTAACTTTCAAGTACCTCCACCTCCCCAACTAATAACTCACCCCATTGTTTCTGTCTTTTCAATCTATTTGAAATTTAGGCTTTCTCAAATTTCTGATCTTACTCCAAATATTTTTGTTTCGTATTCTCAACAAAATTTGAAGATATATGCTCACCCACTCTTTCTTTGCCTCTTTTTTTACATTCATTCACCATTCTTTTAACCTCTATTTTATTTTCTATTAACCCCGCCCTCCGAATATCACTTCTACAGTAAAAAAAAACTCTCATATGGTCATTTTTTTTCGTTATTACCCTCTTTTCCTTATTCCATTGATCGTTTTTCTTACCTCCCCCACCAACCCAATGCTCTGATCTATTTCTTCTGATTTATGGCAAAATAAAATATTTACACGGCTTATTCGGCAAAGTGCACCCTTGCTAAATAGGCCAAACTGCACGATTTAGCTTTATGTCAAGTCCAAATTGTCTCTAGAGTATCTGTTTGTTGAGACGGAAGGAAAGGGAAGGTTTGGTGTCTCCGGAACTAACATCTCTCTTTTCAACTGTTCTGAGAATAAGCGTGTCTATCCAGACATGAGGAGAATCTGTTCCTAGAGAAGGAAGAGACAGTGAGTAGGACTCTCATGGTAGTCACTGACCAGGTTTGGGTTCCATACTGGCGCTGCATACTCCAATATGGGCTTGACGTACGCGGTGTACTGTGTTCTGAATGACGTCATACTTAGATAACGAAAACCTCTTCTCAGGTTTGAATGGTTCGTGTGTTTACGTGTTTACTCACTTAATTTTGGTTGCAGGGTCGAGTCATAGCTCCTGGCAACGTCTCTTCACTGGTCGCTACTTGATCCACTCTCTCCCTGCTCCATGAGCTTTATCATACCTCTTCTTAAACCTATGTA